>OU342630.1:38910828-39153511 GCA_910589415.1 Malachius bipustulatus
TTTGTCTGAATTTACTCCCTTAAGCAGTCGACTTAAGGGATGGTCTTTAACGGTTGAAAAATTGATGGAAATCATAAAACATGCTTAAAAATTTTACAGAATATTTATTCTACTTAACTAAACAAGATTATCATTGATTGAGCTGCTTTCATTTGCATTTTTTCAACTTTTTGCAAAAGGGGTCGATTACGCCCCTAAAATGTAAAAACGCAAGTCGAGCGCGTGCCACTTCTGAAGTTAAGGGAAAAATAAACTAAATCCAAAATTTTCATGATAATCGATGGAGGTTCAAAGAATTTTAAGGTAATAAATAATAAATATTGTTGGCTGTGATAAAGCCCAAGTATCAGAAGTGTTCAAGTAGCCTCAAGGGCCTCTGACGTAACCTAACGACTGCTGTGAAGCAGCCGGGACCCCCTTTTTAACGTACCTCCCGGAGCACGATCGGTCACGGAACTTTTTTTTTTACCACTATAATTGGTCACCCATCCAAGTACTGACCAAGCAAAGTCATGCTGCACTTTAGAGATCGTTTGACCGAAACTCCACAGTTTGGCTATTATTGTGAACGGTAATGAATAAGGTAATGAAATACTAATTATGGCAGAAATATTCAATTAAAATAGTATAAAATAGTACTTATGCAGTTGCAAAAAGGAAAAGGACGTCAATACTCGAAGTATATACTCGAAACGGTAACAGTTCAAAACCTTAAGTCGTATACGACAAGTATAGTGAAGTGTTTATTTTTGTTGTGATTGGTTGCTGGGCTAGGAACTCACAACTAGGACTATAGTTTGTCCAGTGAGTATTGTCCGGTGTGATGCCACCCTGATCCTGACTAAACAATTTCATTTAATTCGATTTGATTCATACACTTATTTCTAAGTCGAACCAGGTGTGGTATCGCAGTTAACATCAGTGGCGTGTGTTGAGGAATAATGAATATCCTACAAATATATTATTTCGACAAAAGTTATTGACGAAGTATGGCCCTGACACTTTTTGATAACAAAAATATATAATGCAAGTAAGTAAGAATGATAATAATTTTTATAATCATGATTAGAAATATCATGCATTAGCCTACCTGCTGGGTGGCGTTTGAAGAAAGCTTAAGACCTCCGCTTTCTTTTTCTGCAGTAAAATATTCTAGCAATTTAACCACACAAGACCACGTCCTAGGGAGTTCAATCGTTTCCCAGGTATTTTGTGTAATTTTTTGTAGTTCGTTGTGAAAATATGCCATGTCCGTTGCTTCAAACGTTTGAATTAATAAGTTACTCGTAATTTATCACATCGTAAAATATCACAGGTAATTCTGCTGATTTCGTATTAAAAACGTTTCATACAACAAACCTTAATTAGTATATTTAGCGCGTTACTGTCACTGTCACTATGCGATCAGCTGGACGACAATATTATCGTATCACATAATTTCTGAACTAAGCGTATCAAGACGCGAGTCGTACTTCCGTCTCACTCTCGCGCTCATCTTTTTAGAATTGCTGAAGATTTAAACGTTTTTCTGACAAAACGTCCCAATTTAACTCGAGTGACTATGAAATGCAATAGAAGGAGTAAGAAGTAAACGAGATGATGTATCCTTAGTTATCACAACGGACAACACTCTCTGGACAAACCATACCAGTTTTTTTTATTAACTCATTAACTTTGTGAATGGTCACGGATTCTCTCTTATTAGTCAGTATATATGACTTTTTAAATTATTTTTTAATTGTGAGTAATTATTCAACTCTTCTGTTATTATGAGTTCATCAATCATCAATCATCGGCATAGGAATGATAAGGCTTTTAGAGTTGCCGGAATGTCTAATATGATTACTAAAAATGTTATAAGTAGGTATTCAATATACCTAATAATGTTTGACATAATCATTAATAGAACGAAACGTTTTACAAATGAAAGAAGGTGTTAATAAAATTACGTTAGTATTATTGATTTGAACATATTATCAATAACTATCCCATGTCATTGGATTTAATTTCATCAAAGCAGAAATTTAAAACTGAAGAAATTCTATAAAATTTCGTTTCCAATTTCTATTTAATTTAAAATTATAATGAAAATGAAATGGAATATAGAATGGTGTAAGATAAGAAACAGGGGATGATGACAAGAAAACATTGCCCACCCATTGGCAGGGTATTTTATTTTAGGCCTCTTTGATATATCGATGTCATGAATGTCTGGAAGCGTATCATTTTTCGAAAGACGAGTCCATTTATTAAGAAAACCATTAGGTGATTTCTTTTTGTTTTTATATATGGGACTTTCTCAAGTTTGTGCGTATAGTCTAGTCAAAATACCTTTTTCTAAGAAATTGCAATTCGATTTCATATATTTTTTTCGATTGCATAAATCCTCAATTCCACTGAAGTAGGTAGATAGAATAATTAATTTCTATATTAATATGTTCATAATTGTATTGGGATAGCAGCCAATTACACACAGGTTATTCTCTTTTTTCTTTTCAATTATCCCAAGCTTTCGAGCTTTTCTTTAGCTCTTCGTCAGGGGTACTGAAAAGATTAACAATAAATTACAATAACAATTGTAAGTATACATGAAAAATTAGAAACTAAAAAATTACATAATACTTACAGAAATTGAGTAAAAATTGAAGATGTTACAATCTTAATCATTTTTATGGACAAGTAGAAGATAAAAACATACAAATATGAACCAATAAACCAAATAAAAATTAAATAACGTAGGTAAGTTATTTCCAAAAAAGGTTTAAAATAATTTAGAAGTTTTTACATTTTTAAGAATAATTTTTATTTAAATTTTTTGAAAGAATAGATGTCAATTTGATCATTTTTGATTTTATTGTAAGGAAGGAAGTAGGTAATTAATTTATTGTTTAAGAAAGTGAAGTTATTGTAACAAATAAATACCTAGATAATTTACTGAAAAATAATCGAAAAAATATTTAACAGAGTAAAAATAATTTTTGAAAGAAACTAAATATTTGGAAATTATTTATTCTTATTTTTATCTATTTCTAATAAAAGACTATAAATATTACTTAAGTTGTCTATGTCTTTCTTAGAATTTATCAAATTTGGTAACAACTTAAGTAATATTTATAGTCTTTTATTAGAAATAGATAAAAATAAGAATAAATAATTTCCAAATATTTAGTTTCTTTCAAAAACTATTTTTACTCTGTTAAATATTTTTTCGATTATTTTTCAGTAAATTATCTAGGTATTTATTTGTTACAATAACTTCACTTTCTTAAACAATAAATTAATTACCTACTTCCTTCCTTACAATAAAATCAAAAATGATCAAATTGACATCTATTCTTTCAAAAAATTTAAATAAAAATTATTCTTAAAAATGTAAAAACTTCTAAATTATTTTAAACCTTTTTTGGAATTAACTTACCTATGTTATTTAATTTTTATTTAGTTAATTGGTTCATATTTGTATGTTTTTATCTTCTACTTGTCCATGAAAATGATTAACATTGTAACATCTTCAATTTTTACTCAATTTCTGTAAGTATTATGTAATTTTTTAGTTTCTAATTTTTCATGTATACTTACAATTATTATTGTAATTTATTGTTAATCTTTTCAGTACCCCTGACGAAGAGCTAAAGAAAAGCTCGGAAGCTTGGGTTAATTAAAAAGAAAAAAGAGAATAACCTGTGTGTAATTCGCTGCTATCCCAATACAATTATTATCAATATTTTATAATTACCTAAACAGCCAAAACAAACGAAATATTTTTAATATGTTCATATAGGTGTAACACTTTTTTTGTACCACATAAGGAGATATGAAACTATAAGGAGAACTTTGAATTTGAAGTAGTTTTAGCCAAGAGAAACAGAATCCCTGTTGTATTTTATTTAAAACAATGTACGTACCAGAACTTCATCCTTTTCGCATACACGGTGTGGCTCACTTAGGAGAATAACAGTGAAGTAATAATTTTGTTTTTTTATCAAATTTGCCAAATTGTATGAAAAATACATTAAAAGATAATTATGTATGTAAAAAATTATTTTAAACTTAAAAATATTTTTCGTTTCTTTAATCAGCTTTGAGTGGTTTGTTTCCACTAAAATACAATTTTTTTAAATGCCAGATAGGTACTTAATATTCTTGGGCAGTGAATCTGTTACTTGTCTTTTGATTGTCATCTGATTTTCTTTTGTATTCAGGGTGGGATATTTTTGTACTACCCATCATTGGGATCTCGTAAGCGGTAAGAGATACAGGGTCGGTTAAATTAGAGAAAAGTTGCACTATTTTATGTTGAATAAGATTCTGCAAAACAAATTAGGATATTTTCAGTCGTTGCTGAAATATCCTCAAAAAACTGAAATCTCGAGATTTTTTATTCTACCAATTTTTTTTATTATTATTGAAAATTATTGAATTATTTTTTGTAGGCTTGCATAAATCGTCAAAAAGACATAATATCCATCTGATATTTCAGAAATTTCCAAAGCCGACTAGATCCCAGACTTTTCCTAGCCAACTTTTGTTTTTCTTATGCCCGCCATATTGTTTTTTTTTTATGTCATTCGGTATAAAAAAAATCGAGGAAACCAAAATAGTTATTTACATTACAAGTTACGAAAGTTCACTTTTAGGTGTGAGGAGGATTTGAATAGCCGAGGCGAAGCGTAGCGTAGTCGAGGATATTTAAAAACTCCGAGCACCTGAAAGAGCTTTCGTAGCGTGTATGTATTAAACTTTTCATTCTCCCCTTGTCATATTGAACCACGGATTAAGAAGCAATGAGTAAAATAATATGATTCAGTGATAACAATGGAATTATTATAAGGTGCCATGTTTTTAACATTACCATAATGACGATAGGTTTAAATACACCTTACACCTAAAAGTGTACTTTCGTAGCTTGTAATGTAAATAACTATTATGACACTGTCAAGTTTAAAACTCTGTACCGCTGTAATTTTAGAATCTTTGATCGTAGTTTAATGCAAAATGAATTTAATTCAAGAAGCTGCAAATCCAGTAAATCTTTCTGAAACATACAATAATAAGTATTTGTATGTATCAGAAAGATTTACTGGAATTTTTTATTGTAGTTTTACATTTAATTTTCCATCTAAATAAACGTTAATCAAACTGACATTTCTACTTTTTTGTCCAGGCCACGAAAGTTTTTCATAGCTAGCAACCACCTAGCAACCTATCACCTAGGATGTTTTACTTTCGCTTTCGGTTGTCTTATCAAGACAGAAAGTTACAATTTCGTAAAGGGGAGAATGAAAAATATTTTTATTAAAAAAAAAATTTGTTGTTATTTTTTGAAAGAAAATGATAACTTTTTATACTGAATGCCATAAAAAAATAAAAAGACAATAATGCAAGTAATATGATTTCATATTTAATTAATTGGGTGAAAAAATTTTTTGTTTTTAAAAAGAATAAAATTTTTGAAATTTTGTTTTAATATTAGATATTAATTTTTGGTTTCCTGGATTTTTTATAACGAAGGAAATAAAAAAAAACAATATAGCGGCCATAAGAAAAACAAAAGTTGGCTATGAAAACTCTGGGATCTAGTCGGCTTTGGAAAGTTTTGGAATGTCAGATGGATAGCTCTTGATGACTTATGCAAGCCTACAAAAAATAATTTAATAATTTTCAATAATAAAAAAGATATGGATAAAATAAAGAATCTCGAGATTTTAGTTTTTTTCAGGATATTTCAGCAATGACTGAAAATATCCAAAAAAAAATTTCAGAATCTTATTCAAAGTGCAGCTTTTCTCTAATTTAACCGACTTTGTATCTCTTACCGCTTACGAGATCGCAGTGGTGGGTAGTACAAAAATTAATCACCGTGTATATGTTACAGTTAAAACCAGTTTTTAGATAGAACGCGTTATCCCTAGTTAGAATTAGTTTTTACTAAATGCCTTTGTTAAAACTAGAATTTACTAAGGCTTGAAATTTAATATCAGTTAAAACTAGTTCTTACTAGACAAAACGTGTTTTTCCGAAGCGAATCAGTTAAAACTGTTACAACCGAGGTTAAAGTTGATCGTACCTTATTCTGATTGGTCGCGAGACGTCTTCTCTGGATATTACCCAGGAAAGGAATTCCAACTCCAATAGCGTACTCAAAAAAGAAGTGAGATATTCTTTTTTCGTCTGGCTTCCCAGCTGGAATGTCATCTTGGAGAAGGTCACTCTAACCCCTTTACAATCTCTGATTTTACCTGTGATCGTGATCAGAGTGAGAGGAAAAAATGTCGGACATAACGGGGGATACCAAACTTCGAACGATACTTTTTCAAAGTTTTGGGAATTATTTCGAAAGGAAATAAATTATGGACTTATAATACTGCTCACAAGTGGACGAGAAAATGATCTTCTAAAGGGGAAAAGCATATGCGAGAGGTAGCCGCATCTTCTCGTGATTTGGATATGAAACTGGAGAAGGAAAAGATGCCTGAGGAGTAAACGTCAAGAAACTATTATGGTGGACACGGCTAAACAAGGGAACTAAGTGACAATAATCCATGCACGAAAAACGCCTTTAGGAACACTCATGCTGATCGCAAACGATTGTCTTTAAAAAATAGTTGAGGCAACAGACAAAAACTTAACCCTCATATTGTCAAGTAGGCACAAATGCCGGAATAATTTAATATTGATATTTCATAATAATTACAGAACGTCACAGCAAGCAAGTAATTCAGGTCAGGTCAACATGATTGTTGTTGTAATAGTTGATATTTCAAAATTATTAATAAAAGCTAACTTGCAAAGCTTGATATAAAATTGGGGAAAATAGGGGATTGACTTGCTGACTCAATCAGAAAAGTTTAAATAAAAGAATTGACTCTCCAATTGAAGGGGGCCTCCGTTTCCGCTCGCGGAGGGAGTAAGTGGCCCGCACTCTGCGAGCCAAAGTGAATCTGACATTCCGCTAATTAAGCGGGCAAACGGGGCAATAAGGGCAAGTACTATCTCAGTGCGGTTAGTTAAGTGAGTACAAAAGTGTCCCAAGAGTCTACCCCAGTAATCGGAAAAGCTGAGCTCACTCCTTAGACCGACTGGGTCTTCTAACATGTAAGTACCTCTTTTTGGGTGTACCAAATTATAGTAGGTGAGAGATATTTGATTGGCGAGTTTTTCATAAACTGTTGTGTACTAGGGCTCCAGAGGTTTGAGTCATTGTAGGTGTATGTAAACATTGTTGATTCTAACATTTCATATTTTATGTAATAAATTAGGTGTTTTTTTTAAATACCATTTTTTTTACCCCTAACCCCCCTTTAATTCGCGACATATGGCGGAGGCACCGCCTTCGCGGTGTGACAATATCACGAATTGGGCTGTCTTCTCTGCATCCTCGAATACTTAAGATACGAGTAATACATTTTCTCTAACGTTTCCATTTTACACTAAACCGGTTGACGCAAAGAAAACTTATTGTTCAACGGAGTGCACCATCTTCCATTTCAGATTTTGACCCTTTTCCTAGTATAAAGACCTCAAAGTTGTAACAAATGTTAGTCGACAAGAAGTAGTGGCATCCTAATTTACCTTTGTGAACCGTTGCTAAGGAAGCTAGCAGCCATAGGAACAGGCCATTTATCCGCTGCGTATATGCAAGAAAAATGTAAAAATGTAAAAAAAAATGTAAAAAAAGGATGTATGTCAAAAAAGTGTCTGCAAGAAAAATCTGTACCTTTGTAACTCACAATGCCACGATAGTTTGTCTTACAATAACAAGTAGATCCTCATCCTTTTTTAAGTTTAGGGTTGTTTGATTATTTTTTATTGTATGTTGACCAATGTGCCTTAACAATGTTCATTTTTTAAATTTTATCATTAGTTTCTCTAGTGTTAGTTTTAACTAAAGCTCGGAGTAAACTAGTTTTATCTGAAAATCAAATATATCAGTGGTAAATTCTAGTTTCGACTAGCTATTCCTAGTTTTAACAAAGCCATTTAATAAAAACGAGTTTTACCTAGGGAAAACTAGTTCTAACGGAAAACGGGTTTTAACTGTAACATATGTTAGTAATATACATAATAATATGTCCCTGTTCATTCGAGTTGGTCTCTGTGGATCAGACGATAGATTTTTTCAAATAAATTTTTACAAATTCAAATACACGATACCCATAATGTAATTTTTTTTTAATCTCGCTCCTTTTATTTAAATTTAAATAGCTTAAATTTAAAATAAATATATTTTCTCTCAGATCAACCGACGTTCAAAACATTTAGATTTATCTCGCACAATATTGGAGGTATATATATATATACCTCCAATATATAGAATTCGAAAACTAGCTGCTTATCGAATACTTAGACATCGTAACTAAGTCAAAATGATTTTCTTATTTTACTATCTATCAATGACTATTATAAATTGTCATTGATCTATTTCTTTTATGTCAGTTTCTCTTTATGTCAAATTGGTATCACTTGATCACTTTATCAATTGACGAAAACCAAAAGAAAACACTAAAGTGAAATTTTTGAAAAATTTGATTTTTTGACATAACAAAAGAAAGTAATTTTAAGAAAATGTTTATTTTCTTCAAGGAACTTGATTTTTAATATTTTTTTTCAGGCAAATCTAAACACCTTTAGTTTTAAGAATTATTAAAATGATAAGAAGTATTTCAGTCAGTATGTATGGTGTATGATGGTGCAGAAATTATTTAAGCAAGGCAAATGCAACTATTCCCAAATATACTGGGTCACTTTACTAAATAACATATTACTGCGGGAAAAATCTTTAAAATTTATTTAGAGATTTTAAAAAGAGGAATTTAGAATTAATTCAATTCCATAATTCTTCTTTAAAAAGTTAGTATTCATAAAAAATATTTAATTTTTAAATACTTCAATACCCGTATCTCGAATATTGAAACTCTGAAGACATGCGTTTATTGAAAATTTTCTGTTTAAAATTATCTACTTGAGGATTTCACATTTGCATTTTCGTAGATGGACTCCTGAACTACCCTGTACAGTGTCTCTAATTATTCAATCCAGGATGTATCACGTAGGTTTAATTTAATCAAGCAAAGTAAAATAAATGTGCTGCAATGACGCCAAATTAAGTAACAAAATAACTAATAGGTACAAAGTTGTTTTCCATCCTGGGGGTATTTTGTGGGTTTATGGGGAGCTCTGATTTGTACCTACCTTGTACCTAAAGGAGTAAATTAGGTGACAGCATGCTTTAGGATACAGGAGGAAAATTGTTAAAGATATAGGATCGAAAGGTTGAACAGGCACCCTGACACTTATAGGGTCGTGTCCCTTAGCCTGTATTCGATTCCCGAGATACCTTCCATGGCGTATCCCTACACCCTACTCACCTACAATGAAATTTTACTTCCCATAGCTTTTCGCGTAATCTAGATTAATAATAGAGACACCGATTCAGTAAAGGCGATACACCACACATTTGAATCAAGACTGTAGAGTTATGTATCACTTTAATTATTATTATGTTCTAACTAAACTATCCCTTATTAGAAAGGGATGCCAGCCGTGTACTGCCCATGTTACCATAAGAATGCGCTCCTTGGATCAGACACAAATGACCTTTTTTTAATTTGTAACGTTTACTTGAGAGATTTAATAGTTAACTATTTTAGTTTAAATAAAAAAAATTAAATCATGAGTTTCCACCAGGGTCGTGGGAAAGTTACAGTGGGGAAAGGATATCAAGCAACTTGAGATCAACAAAAAAAATAGTTTAATAACAAATATGGAAATAAAATTTACAAGAAAAATTCATCCGATACACCGATATAAATTATGAAATAATAATAATGAAAAAACGCTGCCAATTACATTATAAGTATTGCTTCTGGTTTACACTACTTAAATTGAGTTATTAATTACATTAACGCAAGAGACATTAATTGAAATGCAAATTAAGGTGAAGAGGAAATAATGTTGAAAATGACGATCGAAACTATTGTTTGTAAATTAGGTAGGTATGGTCCACTTATCTTGAAAATACGATTTGGTTCGGTAACGGAGCTCCAGCAGATGTAACCATGCACGGAGATCAGGAATCTATGTCCTCGGTTTCAGAGGGAGTCTTCAAATTTTTCCAAAAGAAAAAAACTTCTGAATGGAGCGTATAGATATCTGCATGGATTTTTATTCAATTTCAGGCTCCTAGGGATCCTCTGTGGAAATTCAGGTGAATTTCAATATGTGGTGTAATTATATAGAAAAACTCGCGATATCTGCCAAGATGCGTAGAATATGATAAAAAAAAACTGAGTTTAATTTCTGAAACTATATCTCTTGACCGAAAAGCAAAACCAACATGCAATAAGCAGTTTGTTTAAAGAGAAAATTTAATAAATTTGAGTAAAATTTTGATAATTAAGACAAAACGCCATCTCGTGCAGATATCGTCTTCCTTACACTAACACCGGCACTCATAAGCTGAAATACTTGAGGCAAAGTTTTTATATTATGAATAATAATACGGGTTAAAAAATATAGATTAACAATTAATGAATTATAGAAACTTACCAAAATTACGGGAAACCAAAAATATAATTCGGCCGTCAGGCTTCTCGATGGTAGTAGGTACTTATATCGAGATGCCGACGTCGGACTCTCACCAGATAACGTTCCCTTTCCCGATAGCATTTTTCTTCGATCGCGGAGAACGACATCGATTTATAAAATATTAATAATAACGTACCTACCTACGGGACGAAGGCGGTGAATTTAAGTTTCTAAGAAATGAAATAAAGAGCCAACTACTATGGTATAAAAATTAATAACAATTGTAACGGTTCTAAAATAGAACGTTACAAATTCTTCAACAATATCGTACTATAATATCGGTCTGTATATTTACTATTTTTTTTTTATTGAAAATGCACATGCACTGCAGGGAAATCCCTATGATGCTCTGGGAGCGGTGCATGAGCGGAGATATCAATTCACGTTGGCCTTGAATCTCTGTAGGTTGTATACTTCGGAAAATACGCCCTTTGGAATGCTATTCCAAAGTGATGCGGTTCTATAATACATAAAAGAAGTCTGAAATAGGGTGGTACGAGGTGTAACGAGCTGAACCTGATACGGATGAGCGTCTGCGGCCCGACGTGTATTTCTGCCCGGTCTTGTTCTTGGTGGGATCAAGCGGGCCACGTCTTTTGAACACTTTCCATTAAAATATCTGTAAAACAGACTCAGGTCAGCTACTCTTCTTCGATGTTAGTCGATGTCTTCTTCTAATTTTTTTGTCAAATCTGGGTCCCCAATCAAGCGGATGGCTCTTTTCTGGATAGAGTCGAGTAATCTCAGCGTTATCTCAGCGTAGTCTCAGTATTATAGAAATGACAGGTACAATGATTGATTTATGGTGTGTTGTGTGTCGGAATTGAAAGATGTTTCGAACGTCGTTGTTCCATCGTAAGCCAACCCAATTCGGTGATTTTTGAAGTACCAAGTCGAATTTTCGAATATTGTAAATAAAACGAACGCACGATCTTTGCCCCTTTCCAATTCTCCTCCTCAAAGATTGGTCTAAAGCCGGTCCGTTAGGTACACAGTATCAATTACAAATTGACATCTGGATAAAATCATCGCATTACAAACTTGTGCTTTCATTGGCAGATAATTTTTTGTACAGTACAATAATAGTTTTAACCTTGCATATGAATTCCTAATTAGGTAGTTTACATGATCCCATGGATGGACGTGTAAACAATTAATTGTAAACAATTAATTTGTTCACAAAGTCCATTTTTAAGTAATGAACGTAAAGAACTATTAAATAAAGTTATGGAAATCTTAAATAAAGCACTTCATAAATTAAATAATAAAACGATTTATTGCTTTACATTGTTAGGTATAATAATTGTCTTCATTTGGCTTGACCACTTGATTGTACCTCTTTCTACTTCTTCTTCTTCCTTCTGCTTTGCCTATGCGTAGTCTCTGATACATGTACCTACTAATAAAACTAAATTAAACTATCTTCTCAATCTTGTGGTCGAACCTCAATAAATCTAACTTGTGTTCATTTGGCATGTGAAGCTTCATCAGTGACAGTGGACACCATTGCTTAAATTTTTAACATTGTTTACATACTCTTTACATGAAAAGTGTAAAGAATATATCTTTACACGTAAAAGCCCATCCCTGCATGATCCATATATTTAAAATTGTCATCATCAATAATTATACCCAGATTCCTTACGACTCTTTTGAACTCGAGTGTTGTGTTGTTCATTTGAATAGCACACACGATTTCGCTTTACTGATTTTCAAATTACGAGTATGCTTTGTGGCATGTTAAACCAGTTTATCCAGTTCCATATTTAACTCATCTATAGCCTCAATTGCTTTATCAACAGAAAAAGATCTGTTAGAAATGAATTTGAGACGTTTGTACTACTTTTTAAAAATCAAATGCGTTTAGACTATTATAAAAGTGGGCTTAATATAGCTTCCTGGGGAACTCCTTTTGTTACCATTAAACTTTTTGACACACAAAAAACTCCAAAAACTACTTTTTGACATCTGTAACATAAAGTATTCATTAAAAAATTTCCTGCTGCTTGACTAAAGCCAATAAAATTCAGCTTTGCTGATAATCCAGTCATTTGGTGTTTAAAAAGAGGGTTACCTGGAAAGTTTTCCGGGAGTTTGGAAAATTGGTGATTTTATAGATTGTGACGTGCTCTTTCCGAATTTTTACTTTACCACCTCGCATCTTTGCCGCTCGCGCAGCCATATTGAAAAATGTCGCTTAAAAACAGTTTTTTTTTTACAATATCTTCCTTTGAAAATAGTTATGTAATAAATTGAACTAGAGAAAATTTCATACAATTTACGTAGTAAACTTTTTTTTCGTAAAATAGTTTTAGCGTACGAGAGCCACAAATCAAGATACATCTACACCAACACGTGTTTTTCGTATATTAACGAAAAATGTGAAAAACTGTGTTACAAGATAAATTCCTAGGCTACGATGCAAACAAGAAACGCCTTATTGGAATGTTGAAGACAAAATTTGCGGCTGCGAACTTCATGGTCAAGGGAGCCACGGAAGAAGCGGACACACTAATAATCAATACGACAATCAGCATTTCATCTACATTTGATTCCGTAATAGTTGTCGGCGAAAATGTAGATCTTCTTATTCTCTTGACGGCTCTATCCACGCGTTCAGACATATATACAGGGTGATTCAGTCATGATGGATCAAACGAAGCAGGGTGATAGAGGACCTCAATACGCATCGATCTAAGAACCTTCTTAACGCCTCCCTGTTATTTTCAACTGTTACCTTGGTTTCAGCGAACTTCCTTCTCAATTCCTGCAAGCTGGAATATTCTTTGTAATACACCAACGCCTTGTAATGACCCCAGAGAAAAAAAGTCGGGTGGATTCAAGTCCGGGGACCTAATAGGAAGCCATGCTATCGGTCCTTCACGTTCAATCCACCTGCCAGAAAAGCTTTGGTTAAGGTGATTTCAAAATCACCAATTTTCAAAACTTCCGGAAAACTTTCCAGGTAAATATATATATTCGTTTGAAATTACAAATTGCAGTCTTACGATTAACATGTTGTTTAGTTTATTAAATTACATATGATTGGTTTCGTCGATCATGGGGAAAAGAACGATCTGTAGGATATTCTGATGCGATGTTGACATCATGGTGAAGCATTTGCTTTGAGAGATATAAGCTGCTTTCTTTCGACCGTAAATTCGTGATCCAAACGCGTTATAACGCGTTTGGATTCAAACAGGCGTGTTCTTACTGTTCTTTCGTAAACGGATTCATCCCCACTCTTTACCAGATTTGGATCGCGATCCGTAATCCCCTCACCCCTGCGAATCATAGAATTTTTAGGATCGGAACGGATTGATCCGGATCCGAAAAACGTAACCTAAGATTCCTAAGAATATGGTTACGTTTTCATACTTTTATGTTTGTTTATTCTTATTTTGTTCATGTGTAGGTACTTCCTGGATACTTGTATTATTATTTACGTGCGATTTCTAGTTTGTTAAAAAATATGTTTTATTTCGAAAGTAATGGAATAGTCTTACATTTAGAATATTATGATGGTTTATTTATTTTATTGGGTATACGAGTATACCTACTATATCCATTTCGTGCCATTTTTAAATAATATAAAGTTTTTTCCATTTATCTTACAATAATAATAATTCGAATCAGCTTTACACTTCCCTTTGTTGTTCTTTCGTCGCGATAAGTAAACGGGTCTATTGAATCCGCGATTCAGTGATCCGGATTCAACTTTCAGGATCATGATTCAAAGTGGCTGAGCGAAAGAAAGCAGCTATAGTCTAGGGAAAACCCCATTAAAAAAACCTAGACACACAATCCTGTTGAGATTGGTTTGAAGTATTCCAATCATTTTGCAGCATCCGGACTTAGGTTATCAGGCTGTTAATGTAGATTTTGGTTACAAGAGCTTCAAATTCTGTAACCAGTCTATTGTTTCGGTGGAAATTTCATGAATTGCTTGAAAACCTCCAGAAAATTTGGTTAAAGGACATTCATTGACAATGTGATTGATGGATTCTTCAGGATGTCCGCAAATACAGGAAGCGCTTGGTATTAAATTCCATTTATGTAACATTGAATTACATCTACCGTATCCTGTTCTTAAGCGATTTACTTGTACCCAGACTTTCCTTCTGATTTCAAAACCGTTGACTAATGATGAAGGATCTTCGATTAAAGTGTTGAATAAAGAAACACTTTTATTTCGCCAATCATTTCTCCATTCATCTTCAATTTTAAATGGTCGATCCAGGTATGTTTCTAGCCACACAGGTCTTCTTGATTTTAATCTCGTTGTTGGAAGATTATTCAGGTCCGATGTTATTGAAAAATCATCTGGAAATGTTCGGTATTTATTCATGATTTTATGTGTTGCTTGTTGTCTTCGGAGATTAGATGGAGCAATATTTGACAAAACAGGTAACCAAGGGATCGGAGTTGAGGAAATTGTTAAAAAGGTAACACTACCAAATGGCTGGACTATGACAACAATAATTGGACTATGATCGATTATGTCGAATGCTTTGGCGAAGTCCAGTAAAACCAGAGCTGTCACTTCACTGATGTTATCAGTTGCGGTTATAATGTCATCTGTGATTTTTGCAAGGACTGTCGTTGTGGACTTGCCCCTAGTAAAGCCTGATTGTACAAGGGTAGTATTTTATTGATATTTAGGAATTTATTTATTTGATCAAAAATTACTTTTTCAATATTTTGGAAATCACAGGTATGTTAATTATTGGTCTTAAATCTGAAAATTGGGTAGGGTAATCATGTTGTTTTAAAGGTTTTTAACAAGGCTTGTTTCCAGCTATTCGGAAATCATTGCAATTCTATACAATAATAATTATTATAAATATGTGTAAGTTGCGGTAGAAGCACTGGCAAAAATGCTTCAAAATATCTACAGGGTGTGCGTTGTTTCAAAAAATAAACAAATGAAAATCGGGAAATTTCAACCATACCCCTAAGGCTTTGCAGCTGCACATTCAATGCTGCTTTACGCCTTTACACCCCTAAGTAATCATCCCCTACTTTTTTTTCAAATGAAACCCCCATATTTTTTTGCTCGGCAGGATTGTTGACTTCTTTCTGAATACAATGTCATACGATTTTTTTAAATCGAGACATATCTAGCACGCCGAAAACAATATAATATCATAACAAACGAGGGTTGTCAAGGAGTTGCAATTGTTTGTTTTTTTGTTAATGTTCCCTCCAACTACCTTAACTAGTAATACCGGTGTTACTGGTATAGGCGTTAATAATAATAATTGCTTCTGTGATTTTAATGTCATATTAAATGTTAATTGTTATTCCTTGACAACACTCGTTTGTTATATTATTCTATTGTTTTCGTCGTGCGAGCAGATTTAAATGTCTCGATTTAAAAAAAATCGTATGACATTGTATTCAGAAAGAAGTCAATAATCCTGTCGAGCAAAAAAAAAAATATGGGGGTGTCATTTGAAAAAAAAATAGGGGATGATTACTTAGAGGTGGAAAGGCGTAAAGGGGCATTGAGAGTGCAGCTGCAAAGCCTTAGGGGTATGGTTGAAATTTCCCGAATTTCATTTGTTTATTTTTTTAAATAACGCGGATATCCCTTGATAAAGAAATCTTGGGACACTCTGTATATTCAATCCACCATGTCCTTTTGCCTTTGATTTTATAAATACCATCTCATCCAATATAATTTCAGGGGCAAAAAAAATAAGTAAGTCTATAGGAAATTTTCAAAAAACATATGTTCTGCGGAGCAACGTGCCTGTTATATGGCAAATATGACAAAAAGGCCTTTATCGTTCAAAACTATCGCTGAACTACAATTTTTTATTTCTTTAATGTTTATTTCACAAATCAAAAAAATTTATATTTAACAAAGAATCAATTTAGATATGAAAACTCATAGTTGACCGAATATGATTTTGAAATTTGGTAGGTATAAAGGGTTAAATATTAATTCTAAACAACTTGTTGTCGCAGTTGCCACTTAAAATTCACTCAAAGAAAAATTGTATTTTTTGGGGGAATTTCCAATAAGGAAGACTTGATTTTTCAAAACTGAAATTATGCTAGAAATTGGTCATTACACAAGCAGGGCTGAACCCCCTTGAAAAAAATTAAAATTCAAATCAATAATAATTTTTTAACTTTTATACGTATAAGTCATAAAGTTTTTCTTTTTCTGTCTTGTTGTCAATTACTAGTGATGAAATGCATCTTTCATTACCAGTTACGTAAGATTTTTCATTATGTAACATTGTAACCGGTTACGAAAAATGTGCCTTTTTGCAATGACCGTCAGTTCTGTGGTTACATAAAATATATCAAATTAAAAGCATCGATTTTCTGATAATCAGTGTTGTAAGTTGTGCTAGTACAGCTCTCAAACTTCACGTGCGGGTAAATGATTAAGGATCGAAGGACATTATGGATATAAAGGCTTTTCCAATTACACTAAATTAAAAGACTTAAGGGTTGGCTTTTATATAGAAAGTAAATTTCAAATAATTTTAATTAGCAATTAAGACACGCGATCGATCTGAATGCGTTTTGAATAACCCTCAAGCATGACCACAAAGGTTTCGTAATTAGTTATTAAGGCCATTTGAGATTTAATTGCTGTCTGGCAACTAACTCGTAGTTATGAAGTTTAAGACATCCTGGAGATAAAACAGAAATGATGTCTATTGGAAAGCAACATCTCTAAAATTGATAAAATCTGTTTGACATAAGATCGAGCATAATATAAAAGCTTCAGTCATTGGAAATTGAATTTGATTTCCATTCCTCTTCAGCTGTTACTTTGGGGATATGTATATATTTAAGTGTTTTTAAATTATTGAGTTTCCACTTATAGGTAAGAGTTTATTTGTTTTCTATGTATGAGCGCTTTTTGAAATTTGAGACTGAAATTATTCCAGTAACGTATATTGATTTCCTCAGTTGTTTTGAAAACACAGGAAACACGCGAGTTCAGTGAGGAATACCTATGATGAAAAATGGAGATTTTATATAAACTGCTGGCAAGGAGATTTACCAGTAAGTGACCCTATCTAGGTATGCTACATAAAATTTTATAATATTCAGGAATAACAAAAGTTCAATATTCATTTTAAGTTGAATAAATAGAGACAATATAGGTACTATCTGTCCACTGAGTGTTGTCCGTTGTCATGCCACACTGATTCTGACTATCGCAGTTCGTGTCAGTGGCGTGTGTTGAGGAATAATGAATATCCTACAAATATATTATTTCGACAAGTTATTGACGAAGTAGAGCCCTGAAACTTTTTGATAACAAAATATAGTAAATAAGAATGATAATAATTATTGTTATCATCATGATAGAAATAGCATGTCACCTACCTGCTGGTTGCCGTTTAAAAGAAAGAATAACACCTCCGTTTTCTTATTATGCAAGTAAAATATTCCAGCAATTTAACCACAAGACCACGTACTAGGGAGTTCAATCGTTTCCCAGGCAAAACAAGGAAATAGATTTTTAGGCATTCGCGCAATTAATAAGTTACTCATAGCATAGTTTATCACACCGTACAATAGTACAGGTAATTCTGCTAATTTCGTATTAAAAACGTTTCAAATCCCAACAGAAACCTAGTTAGTATATTTATTAGCGCTGACACTGACACTACTGACTGTAGCGACGACAATCTTATCGTAATATCGTATCAATCTAAGCGTATCAAGACGCGAGTCGGTACTTCCTTCTCACTCTCGCTCATCTTTTTAGAATTGCTGACGATTCAAACGTATTTCTGACAATACGTCCCACTTTACTCGATTGACTATGCAATGCAATAGAAGGAGTAAGAAACATAACGAGATGATGTATCCTTATAGTTATCACAACAGACAACTCTGAGTGTACAGACTTCAGGTACCTGAATTTTGGCATCTCCTGAATAATTTAAAGTGATCAAAAGTTATAAAATGTAAAAATAGGTAAACCAATTTCTAATATCATATAGGGGGTTATAGGTAGGTTTAGGTTAGAAAATAAAGAAATGTATACTAGATATTAATGATCCGTTAATGGAAGGGTAGAGTGCTTCCCCGGCGTTATCTCATGTTTCCTGTCGTAAGTCCTTTACTTTCGTTACATTTTCATGTCCCAAATAGATACAAATAGATACAAATAGATCTTGTGAATAAAATTAGAAATTGTAGCATTAAGTTTTCCTTTTAATTGTCAAGTTGAATCAATTGTCACCTGGTACAACGCTCGTTGAGTACGTAAACGTTGTCAATCACTCTTACTCTATGCTCTTTCTGAGATCACCGAGATCACCGGATCTCACTTCCCTCGATCTTTGTTTTTGGGGATGGACGAAGTCATTAGTTTATGTTACCAAAGTGGAAACAAGGGATGCGTTACTATATTCTTTCGCATTCTTTACTAAGCTGCAAATGTCATTAGAACGAATAATCGTTCACTAAACCTCGCTACTAGTTTGGTTTATAAGCATGCACATAAGTATATCGAATTGGGCTGTGTTGTTTTCGAAAACTTGTTTTGAAATAATAGTATTTATTTATTTTTGTAATGAACCTTATAATATATTTTTCATTAGAAAATTGTAAATATTGAACCAATTATGCCGTATAGATGAATTATATTATTATTCTTGTATTGGTTTTTAGGTTCTCTCAGGCTTACTTTTGTAATTATTAATAAATAGTTGACGTTTCGGGATTGATTAATCCCTTGATCACATATTTAATTAATAAAATAGATACAATAAAAATTATTTTAGTAAAATGAAAATATAAAAGTATGACATTTACAAGTCAAAATCTAAAAAATGATTTTTTAGATTTTGACTTGTAAATGTCATACTTTTATATTTTCATTTTACTAAAATAATTTTTATTGTATCTATTTTATTAATTAAATATGTGATCAAGGGATTAATCAATCCCGAAACGTCAACTATTTATTAATAATTACAAAAGTAAGCCTGAGAGAACCTAAAAACCAATACAAGAATAATAATATAATTAATATATTTTTCTATAGTTTTCAAAGTATCTCTGAATCAAATGAAAATCGGACTTAACATATAAGATTTTGCTTTTTTTTACTTCTGCGACATGTTCAAAATATTGCCATTTCCTTCCGAAACACCTGTATGACTGTATTTTACTTTATCCTTTATACAAGATGATACAAAATTTTTTAATTATGTAATTTATCAGATCTCACGTATCGTAAATTTACAAAGAGTTATTATTATTAAGCACCCTTCAAATTTATTATAAATAAGGAAAATTTATGTCTTAATATAGCCCGCATATGCTTAAATATAGCATTAAATTTAAAAGAAATTCAATGCGTCATTAGGTAGGGTTGTTTTGAAATCAGTGAAGCTGATATAATAATTATGTAGGTATAGTCGACCAAGAGATATAACGAAATGATCTAATTGTTAAACTGTCATATTTTATGACTTCAACAATATTTCAATAATCCAAAAATTTATAAAATGACAGAAGTCGTTTCGTTATATCTCTGGTCCAACTATACCTATAACTTCCGATGATTACTTATAGTGATTATTTATTGCATCAGTAATACAGTAATAAAATATCGCGTTTTTTCCTAAAAAAATTAAATACAATGGTATATCTATTTGATAATTTTTCTTGAACCTTCTTAGTAATTGTTGAATTTCTGTCTTATTTAATTGGGAATCGGGTTCTTTAATGAAATTATTATTTATAAAAAGATTTTTATAAAAAACGAAACGTTTCAGGACCGATTGGTCCCTTGTTCACTTGTAATCTTTTAAATAATCTTTTTATAAATAATAATTTCATTAAAGAGCCCGATTCACAATTAAATAAGACAGATATATCTATTTATACATAGTGAAAAAGAGAATTAAATTTTTAAGGTGTCATTAATAAAATCATTAATTCCCTGGATAATTATTCACAAGCATATAGAACTGCAACGGGGCCACTTTCTCAGAATGGCGCAAGCTGCCGTCGTGCCAGTAGTTGTACTAACCATCGCTAGATATCGCGACATTCTCCGGGTCACTTATTGGAACCGGATGAATGTTTTAAACAAGTATCCAGGCCCTGTGTGCAATCGGCAATTACAATGTACAAATGTATCTTTTCTTTTCGATATATAACACCGATGAGCTCATAATTAGAGCGAAACGGTCCGTCTCTGATTTCGAGAGGTTATTTGGAAGGCTCTGTTTTGTGCACTGCAAGAGAGCTGGATAGAGCCAAGCCCATTATTTTCATTGCTTTGTTTTTCAACTAACAGCTCGCTCAGTTTTAACCAATTTTTATTACTATATAACAGAATAGATACAATCAGAAGCTAAATTCGCCGGCGGTGCCTTTGATCTTTTAGAGACAAGCCACAGAACAGAACACCTCTAGCGGCCATTGCTTCAGTCAGAGTAGAAACGCAGGTCCGCCACTAGCCCGCCACAGAATAGGGTACAATTCTATTCTGTGGGCCCGCATTCAAAACTAATGTTGAAAGCTCATCTTAAATCATGGCGGATCACTATGCGCCGAGTAGATACGCGAACTCGGTATTTTGATTGAAGTTTATATTCTGATTGTACCTATTCTGTGATTATATTCTCATTGGGCAATATAATGATGGCCTTGGCGCAACTACTGGCACGACCACAGGTGAAAAAATTAATCAGTGGTGTAGATACTGATTATATGACCCCTCTTCACAAAATCATAGATTTTTTAAAGTATTATTTTACCTACATCAAAAAATTAAAATTAAAATATACAAAAATGAGCTTATTTTTGCGATATGATAAAGTTTAGAATCAATTAACTCAAAATCTTTAGGAAATTTCAAAAATTAAAAAGTACACTTTTTTTTAAGAAAATTCTAGGGAATCCAACGCTGATAAGAAAGGTCTTGGTAAGTCCATAGGCGTAGAAGTTGTTGACGGAAAAATAGGTCATATATCCTGTATGTACGCCACTGATGAATTTTTTTATCCGTATTTTTTTTTAGTTTTGTATGCTCTAAATTACGAGTATAATAAATAATCTCTTGATATAAAAATAAAATATTGAGAAATGTAAAGTTATGCACCGAAAACTGAAAAAAATCCTTTCAACACCCTTCTTTTTTTTCTAAGCTTTTCTGGACATATGTTTATGGTAACTTTTATTCCTTAAAACAGATCTGCTATAAACTGGTAAAGTCCTGCTACAAAAAACTGACTCACCCCGTATATAACAGGGTATATACTCACCCTAAATACGAGGTATGGCTTGTCCACTGAATGTTGTCCGGTGAGATGCCACACTGATCCTCACTATAAACGATTTAATTTTTCATGTTTTAATTCGTACTAATTCTAATTATTATAATTGTACGAATCAAATCAATTATTGTATTATAATATTTATATTATTATAATAATAAGTATTATAATTATAATGTAAATCAATTATTATAATTTTACGAATTAAAACAAAAAAAAAATGAAATCGTTTATAGTCAGGATCAGTGTGGAAACTCACCGGACAACACTCAGTGGACAAGCCATACCTACGAAAGGATAGGTAATTCTTTGGCTTATTTCATGCCTAAAAGTTAATATAACCAATAAGTCCGCAACCGCTTCATTATCGATCTACAGGGTGTTGAATTTAAAGAAAGTTTCTTTTTTATATAGGTCCAATAGTTTTTGAGATACTTAGTTCAAATTTGGAACTTATGTCACGCTGTAGGGCTTACATCATAGAGCATGACAAATGGTTGTGAGAATCTACAGAAAGATTTTGTCCTGAATTGCTTCCATTTCGCCCCTCTTTTCTCTCCCTGAACTTCTTTGCGATACGCCGCTGGAAAATTCTAAAATACAATATGAATTTTATATTTTATTTAGAAACTTTTTTGTCTCTAAAAATTTTTTTGCATTTGTAACTGTTATCAAGAAAAAACAGAAATAATTTTCTCTAATTCGTTGGACGAAATTCAAATTTTTGAAATGATAAAACAGGCTCTGGCTTTGTTTTATAATTTCTTATTTCTATTAATTTTGACAGTTTAGTTGGCACTGCTTGTTAAAACTTAAAGCTAATGGGATAATTCTGTATGAATAAAAGTGTGACTAATCTCAACGAACCTATGAAGAAAAAAAAAAGAAAAAAATCTTAAAATTTCAACACCCTGTAGACCGGTAACGAAGCGGTTGCGGACCTATGTTTACATGAACTTTTATGCATAAAATAAGCCAAAGAATTACCTCCATTCGTATACGTACAGTCGTGTTCGTATAAAACTGGGACACCTTTTTTGTTGTGTTGTGTTATCGGCTTTCAGCATATTAGTTGTAACTTGATGTCATCAAATCTTTTGACGATACTTAACAAAAGGAAATTTATCATATTTATTGCAATAGAAAAAGGTAATTTAATATTAACCATAAAGAATCAACTTAAAAATGAGAAATGTACCTAATTTTTATTTTTTGAAGTTTTAATTTTTTGACAAATAAAATAAAGTATGGGAACCATGGAAATATCGGGCAATTTATAAACCACATTTACACTAGGAAAATTAAACTGTCCCAGGTTTATTTGAACACGACTGTACCTGGTATTTAGGAACACCCTGTATATGTACCTATTGTATAATCATAAGCACATTTATACCATTTTATAGGATGTCGTTTATAAAGCAACTGAGGGATAAAGTAGCTCCAATTTTGTATAAGTTCTTTTGAAACTACGTTTCATTGAATATGAATTACTCAAAAATATTTTCATTCTCACGCAGCTTAGATACTGAATGCATACGGCAAAAATAATCTTCAGGGGAAATCGTTACTTTGAGAGGCAATATAACTAGATGTGCTATAAAGCCAGAATATCGAAGAAGGGCGTTGAATTATTTACAAGATAAATTTGGATACGAAGATAAGGATAAGAGTATTTCCCTTTTCATGGCCATAAATCCCATTCCAGAACTTTGTAACGTAAGATCTGAAAAGTCATATTATCCGGCAGAAACTTCAAGGAAAGCATTATAAATCATCAGTGTTTTCCATTTCGATGAAATGATCCATCAGAGATAAATCCATGGAAGTTTCATTCCCATAATTCTTGGTTCGATGAATCGTTTATTTAACGAGCATATGAGCAAACTTCAGGACCATTGAACTGAAAATATGACAACATTAATCAACTTTCATTTTATTATGGATTATTCTAATTTTATAATTGAGTCCTCATCAGTGTCGACGTCAAAGCTATTCTGTTTAAAAAACATTGATGTCGAACAAATTTTTATAATCTTCAGATAATGAATAATGAAAAGTCCTAGGACGGCTTTAAGTAGTTCGTAGATGCGACGATGTCTTATTGATTTAGTACACAAATTAATTGTGTAATCTGAACTATGAAAATATAAGGTTTGAAAATGATTGTTCTTATTCTTTGCTGCATGCTGGAGCAGTATTAATGAAAAGGAATTGTTGTTGAAGAGATTCAGAAAAATTAAAAATATCTTGTTTTTAAAGCAAAGTAAAGCTAACATTTCGTGTCACCTGATGAAGCAGTGTTGCGAAAATTTACTTGTTTGAACCAACTCCGAAAATTTGTGATTACAGAAATATAGCGTAGGTACACCTCACGATTATTTTTTTTTACTGAATACCCAATTAATCAATAATTATAAATATTAGGTACATATACATATATTATATTGTGGGCAGGTGAATTTTGGAAAACTACTTTTTCGTGACCTGGGGGTCATGATTGCTGGACATTAGATGAGTTTGGGTGATTTTCGTAAAGTGATTTTGTCCTCAATAGTGTATTTTTTATTAAAAAATAGACTAATAATGTATGTAATGTACAATTAACTGGGATAATTTACAACCATAATTAGCTATTCAATGTAACAGTTTGTGAGAAATTTTTATTAAGTTGTTATGCTTGTTAAGGAAGTGAAACAATTTTGAAGGGATTTTTAAATTCACCAAAAGTCTTATAATTAAAATTACTGACATTTAATCACTATTGGAAGACCCGTCCCTTAATTCTGTGTTTAGAAGATCCCGGAGATTAAATTTCTTAAGAACCATTAATGATGACTGCTTGTACCAGTGATTAAAATTCACTTCACGAATAAAAGCTTGTGACGTTGGAAAAATTAATCCATTATGTTTTCAATCTTGATATCTTTTGAATATCTACATAAAATGTCGCAAATCTGATTTACCGTTTCTGAATTTATAATAAGTGCAACAAGCTTGAAGGCTATTCAATACGCGAGTATGATGATTAAAATACCAGCCGTAGATGCGTGTCTTAATCATCATATACCTAAGTGTATTAATAGTCATTATGTGCGAGTTCCTTACACAATTTTTTCTACTATTCTTTTTGTTTCTTAGAATAGATAAAATTTTTTATAAAATGTATTAAAATAGTATACTTGACATTTTATTGTAAAAGAAGGAGGTCAATTTAAATGATCATTATTTTAAATATAATGAGCTTTGAGCATTACAATAAATATTTTCTCAATTAATAATCAAATAAAGTGTTTAAAAAATAATTACCAAAGCAATAATTTAGTAAGAAAAAATTAAATCATTTTAAGGCCCGTATTCACAAAGCGTTTCTGTCCTGTAATATCTCGAAAATAATTAAATAAATAGGATGGAGATATGCAGTTTTTATGCGTTAGAGTGAGATGGGTATAATTGATTACGTAATTATTTAGCAAATTATCATTTGTGAAACTAATAAATATTTACTTGCATCTAAAAAATCATTGTTGAATAAAAATAAATGTCCTTATATTTAAATATAATTGATCCACAGTTATTAAAGTAACGTTATGTTAGTTACATAAAAAAAATTATTCGTAATAAGAAAAAAAAATCAGCGATATTTTAAATAAACTCGTACCAGAATTACGTCATTTCCGGTATTTTAATTTCAGTACTCTCAGTTATACAATTTGTTCTCAGCTAAAATGTTTATGAACAACTGAAAAAATATTTTAGTCCTAAAATTAATAAATGTGCATTAAAAAAGCTGAACTATTCACACGATCTCGATCCGTTGGATGTGTCAATCGGTTAGCGTGAGCCAATGTCATGATCATCATATTTTTTGACGATTTTTTGATATTTTTCCTTGCCGTTTTTTAATGGCTCATTGATTTGGGACCGACCTCAATAAGGACCGGTGGTACGAAAAAATCGCCGGTGCGTGTTTTTGGAAAATATACAAATTAAAAGTATAGCTTACCTTAGGAGTACCTATTTTATGCTCTTGGAAATGTTCAGAACTATTGATACATTATAAATAAGGCTGCTACTAAAAATCGGCGATCTTTAATTTAGCTGCAAAACTTTCATGTCAGGTCTCAGGGCAGTGGTCAGGTCAGGTCAGTTTTTATTATAGATCAAAAATTGATATTTTATACAGGGTGTACCAGCTCGATTTAGACAACGGTAAGGGCCGTGTAGGTCTCGTCAAGACGATACGTTTTTTTATTTGAAGTTTTTGGATTTGGACCTTCGTTGCGGAAATATGGCCGACTTCCGGTTTTTAGTTTTTTGGCTCCAGTTTCGGCATTTTTAGGTTCTCGCCCAAACTGAAACTAGTTTTGGAAACTCCTTAGCTTCAGTTACAACTTTCATATTGAAGTCAAGGTTCTATCTCTGTTGGATTCAAAATGGCGACATGCCTAAGACTTTAAATTTTAAGTCTTTGAATCAATTCAAATTGAATCAAATTGAAAAATTAAGATTTTGAATCCAACAGAGATAGAACCTTGACTTCAATATGAAAGTTGTAACTGAAGCTAAGGAGTTTCCAAAACTGATGGTTTCAGTTTGGGCGAGAACCTAAAAATGCCGAAACTGGAGCCAAAAAACTAAAAACCGGAAGTCGGCCATATTTCCGCAACGAAAGTCCAAATCCGAAAACTTCAAATAAAAAAACGTATCGTCTTGACGAGACCTACACGGCGCTTGCCGTTGTCTAAATTGAGCTGGTACACCCTGTATAATATTATATTGGTATATGAATGCAATTTTATGCAATTTTATGAATGCAATTTTTATTAGTGGGAAAATTGAATTACTTAATTAACAATAATCGATATTCCAGTGCACGAATAATAATGCTAAAAAGGGCTTATTTTAATGCGCAAATATTTAATATATTTTTCACAACCATTTACTATAATGCGAGCTCTAATCTTTTTCATTTAAAATATATAAATTTATTTCTCTTCATTCATAAAAATAGTGAATTGTAGGTCAATGAGTATAAGCAAATACACTAGATAATAATACGTGCAGCTTCCACTGAAAATTGTCACCGGAAGTTACTGTCGCCCAAGCGGCTCGATATCTAACTAGCGTTGATTTGAAATGTCAATTTAATTGAACGAAACGTCAATCTGACGTTTACTTTGCTTATGATTTATAAACTTTTTGACTAGTAGTTTATTCTAATTCTAATTACAAAACGTTAAGTGTTGCGAATAATTGCGTAAAGCCAAGACAAGATAGATGTATTGGCCTATTGTCATCGGAAGACCTAAATAATTCCTTAATGGTTTTGGTTAAATATGTACAAACGAGATGCTTTGCTGAAAAAACTGTTTCAACAGAACATTGCAGCAATGTAATGTGGCTCCGTCAATTCGAAATTTGAACCCTTTCTTGGATGAAAAAGTTTTGATTCGCGTTGGAGGAAGGTTGGTGAATTCTGAATTTGATATGGATAAACATCATCCAATTCTGTTACCGGCAAAAAATTGGTTAACGAAATTAATATTTACAAGGGAACATTTGCGTTTGTTGCATGCTGGTCCGCAACACCTATTAGCATCTGTGCGAGAGCGATTTTGGGCAATTTCGGGAAGATATACGACAAAAAGAGTGGTTCACGAATGTGTGAGGTGTTTTCGTGTTGCGCCAAAAATAATAACCCCAATAATGGGTAATTTGCCAGCTTGCAGAATTAATCCTTCTTTCTTCTTCTTAAAGTGCCATACCCGCATATCGGGCGTAGGCTACCTCTCGCATATGTCTGTGGTGCGCGAGCTATCAGTTTATACAGACATATGGGACCTCCCTTTTTATTGACGGAGTCCGAACGGCACTGTTTGAAAGGTTTTACTAGGCACGGGTACTTGCGGTGGTTTGCCATTGCCTTCCGCAAGGTGGATCCCGATCTTGGCTTGAGAAACACAACAAATAATTGTCGGCTGCTGGTGAGTTTCGAACCAAGGTATATCGGCACAGCGGACCAACGCGCTATCCACTGCGCCACGGGACCCACTAATCCTTCTTACCCTTTTCAAAATACTTGGGTGGACTATGCTGGTCCAATGAATTTAAATGATACGAAGGGGCGTGGTTGTAGGGTTTCAAAGTCTTATATTTGCTTGTTTATATGTATGGTGACCAAAGCTGTTCATATTGAACTTGTTACAGATTTGTCAACTGATTCGTTTATTTTGGCTTTAAAGAGATTTATTGCCCGTAGGGGAAAGCCTTCCAATATGTATTCGGACAACGGGACAAATTTTAGGGGAGCAATAACCGAGTTAGACAAGTTGAGGGTTTTTGTATTAAAAAATAAAGACAGCATTGTTGAGTTGAGGCTAATAGGCGAAGGAGTCGATTGGCACTTCATACCCCCCCGGATCACCTCACTTCGGAGGACTTTTTTTCGTCTCTGACGTTTGAAGAGATGTATACGTTACTCGTACAAATTTAGGCCATCATGAATTCCAGACCTTTGTCACCCCTCTCTCACGATCCCAACAATTTAAATCCTCTTACTCCCGCTCACTTTTTGGTGGGAAGAAGACTATTGTCACTGCCAGATCCGTGTATTTTGAAGATTCCAGAGTCTAGATTATCGTGCTTCCAAAGAGTTCAACAACTCCAACAATAGGTTTACTTAAAAACTGACGACTTATTTATTTGCTTTGAAACCAGTCGAGTTATGCAAACGAAACTTGGTGGGTTAAACAGTGGCACGCATACGGGTACCAATTAAAAACATTTCAACAAAAATGCAATATACATCGAAATAAACCACTAATTCACCTTATTATTACTGCTGCTGTATTGTATGTAGGTGTCACAAGCCTGACGTCATAGGCTGCGCACTGACATGTTTGTATAATAATTATATATAGTAGGATTAACTTTAAAAAGTCAGATGTGACGTCTCACTAACCGTCCGAATTAATATTTTTAATTTCACCAGAAAATGTCAAACAGTTAAATGTCAAGTTGTGAACGAGCGTAATTATTGAAGGAATCATTCAAAAAATGAATTGAACCGCTTACGTCAGTTTGAGAGCCACTGACAACTACATAAAATTTATTCACGTAATGACATTCTATCCTCTGTGTTTTTCATTTAATTCTAATTCAAAACCAATGTTGACGTATACTTATTTATGCGGGATGGAGTGTTTAGACAAACTGGACGGTTACTATAAAAACACGTACATGAAACAAAATAAATCGAACTATCAAAAGGATGTGTATTCTTAATCGATACGTATGACTTTTTAGACTTTATTGGACTATATACGTGTTTTCACGAGTATTACTCGTACCCACCTGTCTGTGCCAAAGTACTTATGAGTAAATACGAGTACATTTTCTGAGTTTCGTACTCGAATTTCAATTTATTTACGAGTACTCTTTCAAGTACTCCTGCCTAGCTCTGCGTCAACCCCAACATTACCTGATACACCAAAAACTCTAGATAATTTCATTATGTCTGTGAATATAATTTATATTACATCCGTGCTTTTCATATCCGGTGTCTTGTGTAGTTAGCGATCGAGGCGTGTAGATGGCGCTCCTTTTCATACTTCACTTTTATTACATGTAAATAGCGGAGAGCTGCACGTATTATCATCTAATGTATTTGGTATAAGCACACAGAGTGCAATTGCTAGCCTGTTAGGTGGGTTCGGAGAAATCCTCCATCGCCCATAACAGTTGTCATGCTGGCAGTGCCCGAAACTCCAACCAGAGAGTTTGCTTCCGCATCCAACAGCAGAGCCTTCCAGAGTACCAAATCAAGCACAGACACGTGTTTCGTTCTACTGGAACTCATCAGTGTGCTGCATTCGGAGTATCTGGAGGATGCTGTCGGATGAACGGAAGCCGGGGCCTCTTAAGCCACGAATTAACACGGAACTCCGTGTGGTGTAAAATAGAGCGACATCTAGCGGTCAGTTCAAGGAACTAACCGTGAGTTCACTCTAAATTGATTGAAGTTCCAGACACTACCAATAAAGCCGGTCGATGACAACGAATAATGAAGAAAACAGAAGGCAAGTATACTCAACGATTAATTCATAAAAATAGTGAATTGTAGGTCAATGAGTATAAGCACACAGAGTGCAATTGCTAGCCTGTTAGGTGGGTTCGGAGAAATCCTCCATTTTTTCTTTCTTCTTTCTTTATTTCTCTTCGACCATTTAGTAATACGTTCTTTATACTGCCAATTTCAGTTAACTAATGACGTACATTCCCCATGCTTGGAATATGATTGGAATGTTCATTCCCTCACCGCTTGCGATAAGGTTATATTTAAGGAATGAAATAATACATAAGGAATGTTCAATTTAAGCCAATCACTGATCGGCATTTTGACAACTGATTTTCGGGATTCAATTCTGTGACGTCAACCAGTTAAGATAACGCCACGGCTACCTATCGCCCGACTAATTAAACGCTGAAACGCTGAAACGCTCTTGGCTTGCAATATTGTGCCATATATGTGAATTATTGTGAATAAAGCTGAAAAATCAATAATTTAGATGCGCTCAGTATCTATATGCGCTTGAATCAACGCAAGCTGCCAGCGCACCTGACCTGACCTGACAGATAGGTCATAATAACCAGGTTAGATAATATCTATTCATGAAAATATTTAACAATATATAAAATGACTGGGTGGTGGTGTGATAAGAAATGACCTCGGAGCTGCTCTTCATTCCAGAATATCCTTTATTGATAATTGATATATATTCAACGAGGTTTGGAAACAAAATCTGCTTGCCCATCCACCGCACGACACTTTTTGAGAAATCTCCTTTGTATATGTGTGCGAAGTTATATAACCGCCTTCCTACGGATATTCTGGCTATAGAGGGAAACTATAATTTATTCAAGGCTAGTGTAAAGAAGTACCTCAATTCCAGAGTATTTTATAGTACTGCGGAATATTTTAATCGGTAGATTATATTTGTCCTGACCATGTTATTAGACCACATATTTGACAAATGTTGTAATGCAATATGAATGTGTGCATAGGCATTTTATTTGTTTAGTTACTGCTGTTTTGTGATCTTTTTTTGTTTTATTTTAAGTACATATAATACTGTAATGGTGAAGTTGACTTTCCATATGTACACTTTTGTACCTGATAATGGACAATAAAGATTGATTGATTGATTGATTGATTGAAATGACTGGGAATTTAGTAAAATATGACAACGCAAATATCAAGAAAATAAGTCCATTAAAAAGTTTAATTTTTGTTATTACCTAATTTTAATAAATTTTCTCAAAAGGTCGAAGAGAAAATAGCGTCTTCATCTCGTGAAGAATAGCTATTATCCACTCAAACGTTCCAACATCGCCTGGCAGCTCGTGTTGAAATTTTTGTTCTCGTGGATAATAGCTATCATTCTTCGCTCGTTGAAGAATATACTATTATTGCAAACATACAATGAGCGAAATAATAATTTTAATGCTTAAAGTGTTTATTAATTAATTACTTAAATTACATAGGTTAAAAAAATATAATAATTGTTAGTCGACCGGGTACAAGTAAATCACACTTCTTTAGAAATAATTTAATGATCAACAAAAATAATTAAATGTACGGATTAATATGAAAACAAACTTCTTAACGTCTTAATACTCTTATTAATTAATTATTATAAACTTCCCCTTTTTCGTCTGACGTCTATCATGCATCGACTCGCACTCTGTGTCTACTGCTCCTTCATTACGCTCGGCTCTTCTCCCGACCTGACTGCCCCTACTGCTCGTTCCTGATTCCTGGTGATCGGCATTTTCACATAACATAATACCTTTTTCCTAAATTTCAAAAGACCGCCATTTTGAAACGGCTTCACTGATTTTGCTCAAATGCAATACCAGACGGTTATTTTCGAAATTTGAAGGGATTCAAGATTGACTTTAAGAATTTTTTCCCGGGATTAGGCTTTTTCGCCTCGCGTCTTAACCTCAAGCGAATCAGCCGGAGTTTTAGCCGATACCACCAAATAAGGACTTCTCCTATCTTCAATTAATTAATCTCCTGTGTTACCTCTGACGTGAGTTTCCTCCCCGTCAGCTTTTCACTTGCGCTTCGGAAATTGATCTTCCGTACTGAACAAGGCCGTTGAAGCTATACACGATATTTTTTGTAAAATAGTCGTTGAAAATTTTATATCGAGAAAATTATTTCTTTTTCAGCTTTTTAATAATGTAAGATAAGGAAAATAAGAAAACTTTGCGCACTAAATTGAAGATTTTACAAAATATTTTCTATTTTTTTATGCTAAGCGAAAAATATAAATGTCTGACAAGTTCAGAAAATACATTAGGAGCTCTTAGGTATTAGTTGCCCTCACCTCGCTTCGCTCGCTCGTACATCTAATCGCCTCGGGCTTTTAAAGCTTATTTTCTTCCCTTATAACACAAAATACCTACCTACTATACAAATATACCGATAAGATAAGACGATTAGGATGTCTAGTATTATATTTGCATGCCGTTTATAAAAATAATAAGCGGTGACGCACATGCTTGAAACCTCCGCTATACTCTATTTAGAATAGGATCATCATGTGAAACCTTCTAAGTCGTATTATGGTTTTACATAGGAATATGGCTGATAAATGCTCATTTCTCATTGATAAGAATTTTTGTTCCTAATAATTCCTATCAGAACCTCACAGCAAATCATGCATGCCCTAGGGATTTCTTTAACTTTTCCTCCACCTGGGCTGACCTGGTCCCCTTATCACGGTCAATTTATTGACCCTCCTTTCGAGCTAAAGTCTACTTTGTCGAGAGCCTTATTTGCCTGCCCACGCTGTCCAAGCAGAGTTTACCATTAGACCCCTACCTACCTCCCCGGAATTACAGCTTGATTTCCAACTCCTGAAATACTGCGTGATTTTATCAGAACTGATGTGGCGATCTCGTGAACCCACCGCTATATAACAGTGTATAGCAATCAAGGGAAATTGCCTTGTCTGTCATTTGAATATTTATTGACGCATTAGAATAATTATTTTTGTGCCACATAATTTATGTATCACTTCTCTGTTCTTATGCATGTTTAAGGATTTTTGTTAAATCAATTATTATTGGTAGTTTACCAAAACTTGTGTAAAACTAAATTGAATAAATTTATGTCAGTTATGTTTAGCCATCAATCTGCCATCAATAATTTTATTCTAAGGTTGGCGTTTGGTGTGTAATGTGTATGACGACTTATTAAGTACCTAGTATCAATTCCTTTTTTCTTTGAAGAAACACAAACTTTATTACTTGTTTAAAATACAACAGCTCTGATTTTTTACAATCGAACAGTTTTCAAGTCACTATTTCATGTAGCTACTTTAGAGACGTTGCAAAAAGTGTGTCACAAGCCACAAAAAAGCTTGTTTGGGCTTTTGTACTAAAATTTGTCATACCTGCTTAAATCATCATATCAGGAATTCGAAAATCAAATGATTTCTTTCAGGTTTTCCTGGCAAATTGATGATTTAGTATTTAGTAATGGTGTTGACAAATATAGTTGTTGGTAGTACCTAGTAGGTAATGCTGATAAATGTATCGGTAACTGATACGCAAACAATTATTAGACTGCAGTTGGAGTAATTGAGGTCTATCCAAACGCAAACAAAATAATTTAATGGAACTAATTCCATTAGGTGGTAATAGGTAATTTGATTAATGCAGGTAAATATCTGCCCGCTATCGACTCAATTTGTCTTTTTTATTTTTTATTTATAACCTGACTAATTACATATCGTACCGGTAAGATTAGTCACGTTTTGCGCCCACTACGTGCAAGCTTGACAAAACTTTAGATTAAACTTTGTGAAATTGTGACTGTCGTATTCTACCTACTTCACTTACAATCCTAGTACCAAAGTTCTTGCATTAGGTGCGAGGCTCCCAATCTAACACGCTTAACAAGATATATGTTTAGGTATTTTTCTAATTTTAATAAATGAGACCTATTTGCATTCTATAGAATATGACTGGGCAAAATCTCCTCTTATATTGTTTAAGCGGTTTAAGCTTTACAAAGAAATTTGATCCTGCAGATTTTAGGTATAGACTTCATTGCAAATTAGCTGAACATGATCGCTTGAAGTAGAGATAAGAACGAAACTACTGAAGTTAAGGCGATATTTGGAACGCAATAAATATTTGGTTACCGTTTCAAATATTACGAGGTCGGAAACATAGGTATGATACAGGGTGAGGAATCCCTATAACGCTGTGGGAGCGGTGAATGAGCGGAGATATCGATTCACGCTGATTTTTAATCGTTGCAGGTTGTATTTCTCTTGGAAGTCTATTCCAAAGTGATCCAGTTCGATACATGAAAGAACGCTGAAATAAAGTGGTGCGAGGTGTAACGAGCTGCACCTGATAGGGATGAGCTATTGCGGTCTGACGTGTACTTCTACCCGGTCTCGTTCTAGATGGGAAAAACGGGCCACGTTTTGTGAACACTTTCCATAAAAATATCTGTAAAACAGGCTCAGGTCAGCTACTTTTCTTCGATGTTTAAGGCTATCTAGAGGTTTTGTCAAATCTGGGTCCCCGATCAAGTGGATGGTTCTTTTCTGAGTGGAGTCAAGCAATCTCAGGGTATGTTCAGGAGCTGAGGTCCAAACATGTGAGCGATACTCCAAGGATGGTATTTGCACCTTGTATAAGGGGAGAAGCTATTGAGGTGTGTAAAATTTTTTCGTCCGGAAGAGTTGTTCAAAGTTTTTGAGAAGCACTCTTCGCCAGACCTGCTGCAACATGGTCATGGCAAGACATGTTCGCTCCGAGGCTTACTTCAAGTAAACGAAATGAAATAGTACACTTATTAATATTCGTAATCCCCATAATTATGAATAAAACAAACTTATACAGGGTATTCTATAAGCTCTATGAAAAACTTTGACAAATGATAGGTCACTTAATTTTAATCGTATTATTATTAACAAACATGTGTACGATTCGCTTTTGTTTATGTATTATTTATGTATTATTTTCATCAACAACCTTCTGGCCTTTATTAAAAGGTCGGGGAGGTTCGAGTAGGAGTTTAACCATGGTTCGGGTACGGCGAAAAGGGCCCTCGGTGGCCTAGTCGCTTGGGGTGCACCACCCCAACCCACCATACTACTACTACTACTTCATCACCCTGTATTAAAATTTGAACCTCACCATAAACCAGGATGCCAAATGAAAAGTTAAGATAGAGACACGTAAGCCGTTTCCGACATACAGGCTGATCAGTAACTCGCGCACTCCGAATACAGGGCGATATAGGGTTTCCCTCATCCGAGTTTAAAGGTAATCTTTTCAATAACCGTGATAAAAATTAATGGAAAATTCAGGTTACTATAATGTGTGGAACGGATACCATATAATTCATAAATTTTTTTCCACAAAACCTCTTTACAGAGGAATTGAGAGTGTTGGAAATTGGAAACATACCTAAATCTGAACGAAATTTGAAGTTTGGCAACCACCTAAACTCAACTTAGAATATAAAATATTCAAATGACTTCGTTAATTGCTATGGAAATAAAAATAATAACAATACCATCTAACCCGAACTTATTCACATGTTCAGTGCAGTGTTGCCACCATTTTTTTTTACGAAAATGGTCATTTCTTTGGAAGAAAAGAACTTACAACACTGCAGTAAGAAAATTTACCACTCTTAAAAAGTGAAGTTGACTGATGATTCAGCATGCTCTGAGTGCGAGAGTTACTGATCACCCTGAACACTCTTTCAAAATGAAAAATTGCGTTTTTCACTTGTTTATAACTCGTAAACTACTCAATTTTACTGAATTTTCTCAGGAAATATGAAAATATGTAGGTACAATACAAATATGCTGCTAATATACATGGTGTCCTATTAAAAAAACACAATGTCGTCATTACTCAGCCAAGGAACATCTTGTATCAAAAAATATTAAGCCAACAGAATAGAATTAAATTAAAAAAATAAACAGTAGGTACTTTCCGTTTAATGGAATTTATTTTCCTTACTTTTTAATTATTCCTTCTTTTAAACACTTGTAACATCTAAATTGAAGCAAATGGGACACATGTTTATTAAAAGTAATATAATGCTTAATATTTAGTGACTTATCATCTGTCAAAGTTTGTCATAGAGCTTATAGAACAGCCTGTGTATTGTGGTTTAGAGTCAAAAAATTATTCAACAACTTTGTGGAATTTCGTATATTATAAGTATATCCCTCTTTTTTGTAAGAAATCTCCAGGAATCCAACGCTGATAAGTGATAAGTAAGCTTTTGTAAGTCCATGGGCGTAGAAATTGTTGGGCGAAAAATGGAACATGTACCCTTGTATCTATACGCCGCTTAAGATTTTTTCACTTGTTTAACTTCATTTTGTTTGCTCTAAATCATAATAAATAACCTCTTGACTTAAAATTAAAATATAAAAGTGACCAAGTTATGCGGTTAAAACGAAAAAAAAATAAAAATTCAACACCTTGTATCTTTTTTTCCCGAAGCGATTTAAGACGTTTTATATGTTTATGGGAAGTTTTATTCTTTAAGAAAAGTTTTCTATCAACTGGTAAAGTCCTGCTACAACAACCTGACTCACCCTGCATATATGTAGGTATACCTGGAAGCAGCAGATTCTTGAAGAGACCAATTTATTATCTTGCATTGAAACTCATTGATAAGTAACAGAAGAAGGTTCAGAAATGAATTTAGAATATAATTATTGTACATAATTATTATCATATTTACAGTCGAGAGGGAAAAACTATGTACAAAATGTTATTTAAAATATACCTATGCACTCAAAGTTATATTTTTTATCATTATAATTATGCACTCATGCTTTATAATCATTTGCATTATGATTGCCAATATTTTATATGGTAATCATAAAAACAACACATTTGATGGCTAATCTTTGTAGGGGTTACATATTAACTATGTATATGTGATCAAGGGTGAAAATAATACCTAAATATTTGAGTAGACACTATGATAAACATCCGTAGATTCCCAAGGAGAAATTTTGCATACCGAATATCTGAAAAAGTTATGACGAATATTAAAAAATATAATCTGAATCTCGAAGTATATTTTTTATTTTTTATTATTATTTGATTCCCAGTTGCCAAGTTCATGAGTCGATGTTTCAGAACTCGGAATTAGATTTCAAACGCGATGCGAAATAATCTCATATTAGGCTGTATTAAGTATTAAAGGAATAAAATTTGATATTTGATCCCTTTATTAAGTTCTTTGAAGTAGGTACATTATTTTCTGTTATTACATAATATTCCTTGATATATTTTGCGAACGTAACCAGGCAAATAAAATGGCAGAAATATGCCTTCCAGGTATTTTCTCAATTTAGGCTTAGAAGTAACTTAATTCCTTAATGTCCCATTCTTGTTTTGTACATCTGGTGTCTCATTAAGTAGGAGAATAATTAACACATTTTACATAATGGATAAAGTTTGTTTTCATCTTTAATGAAAGAGCTTTACTGTACCAAGAAAGTTTCGAGTCAGGTCAACCAGAAGCACGAGTTTGAACGAGTTTAATCGAAAAATTAACAATACATTATGTATATCTTTCACACATACTACAAAAAATACATAATTTTGTTAGCTAATGTTTATTTTCCAATACACATAAGAGTTGATTTTTTATTTCATCTATTTTCGAGCAGACGTCATCGCATTTTTTTTTTTTTACAAAATTGGAACCCGCAATTTTTTTAACAAGAATCGATCGATTCTCCATATTTCCAGGATACGATGGCACCCACCACTGGAGGTCTATTAATTGCTCGCCGCGGACGTGATACAAGGTGTTAAATATACGAAGTCGCAGTTCAATTTATTTTCGGTATTTTCTCTACAATAATAATAATTATTGCTTACACTTTGGATATAGAAGCGATTGCAACGACTCATACAGTGGCTACATACATGACACCAAAGACACACTGGAATGATCCAGTTAGTTTACATGCAGCATTCCGCTGTCAATGTTACCCAGTCTCAGTGTTACTGAGCAAGTAGGTATCCTTCTTGAAATCAACAGCTTAAAAAATTCTTTGCGACTGTATTCGCTGAAATACCAAGCGTGTTGTACGCGATTGTAGTTCGCTTTTGTAAAACCACTTTTACTGATATACTAGTACAACGACGCACCGAGTCAGAGGCCATCTTCCCTAAAATATGGAAAACTTCTGCGATAGTTCCGATTCACAAGTCCAGTAACAGGACAAGTATTACCACTGAGAGATCATACCACTTCTTTGCAACTTTTGGAAGGTGTTTGAGGTAGCCATTTACTTATACATCTTTCCTCGTGTCAGAGACTCAATCTCTTCCGCACAGAATAGATTCATTCTAAAGGAATCCACAGAGACCAATTTGTCTTGTTTCACATAGTTTATATATGGGGTGATTGAAAGATGTTCACAGATCGACACTGTTTATACCGACCTCGCCAAGTCATAAAGGTTTTACAGGCTCGATAATGACGTGATTTTGTCAAAACTTGAACTGTTTGAGCTGTGTAATAAACTGTTGCTTTTATTCAACTGGATACAGACAGTTTGTTAGCTATAACGGTTTCTCGTCCTTCAAGTATACGGCGAACTCGGGCGTTCCTCACGGATCAGGTCTCGGTCCTCTTACATTCGTTTGCTTCTTTATCGACTTACCTCTTAAGCTTGGTGATTGTCCAATATTGGTATATGCTGATGATGCTAAGAATTATGGAAGAGTTGAGTCTGTCGAGCATGAGTATCCTGCATAATTGTTGAGACAACTTACTTAGATGGACTATTGATTGACCACAATTTGCAGCTGAATATCAATAAGTGTAAAGTTGGGTCCTTAACATGTAGCAAGCTACTTTCAATTCATGGCTTCAGTTCGCTCGCATTGTATACTCCGTTTTATTAATTAGGTATAATGTTTTGATGCTGGAGTCAGTTCAAAGACGATTCTTGAAATATTTATTTCTCCGTTATCATGAAAAATATCATCCGAGAGGTACAGATACCTCGATAATTTATAAAATGTTTGATGTCCTATCGTTGCATGTGGAAAAACAAATTCCGAAATTTGCTGATTTTTTTACAAGGTCGTGAATTATTACAGAGTTGATGATGGGGAGCTATTGGCTGCAACTGATTTTAACGTTCCTCAGAGACATTCATCAGCCATCTACACAGTAACTACCAGAACGATTTCTATGTTACACTCGCCAGTGTTGAAAATTTCGAATTATTACAATCTTATCAAGCAATAATTTTGACATTTTTGGCGTTCTTGCGATCGCAGTTGCACAAATTTAACATCTTTTTGAGATCAATATTGGTTGGGGGGGGGGGGGGGGGGGGAGATTTTTGAGTCAGGAATACTAGTGATTGTGTTTTTTCTGCAGCTCCAATTGCTTAGTGTGTGGTGCTTATGCTGTAATACCTTCACGTGTATCTGTGTATCTGCTGTTCCCCTGTAATTGATTGGTTAATCTAATAATCGAAGAGTATGCTGCTTGTGTGCTGTAGGTAATACCTTTCTTCACTGCATGATATGTACTTTGGTTCTGTGTGAAACTGTCAGATAATAACATCATTATTTTTATTATTTTTGTTATTATCACATGGCTCAACAGATGTTGGAGTTTCACACCTCTCCCTGATATGCGCTATCTAAAGGATAAGGTGCGTCGATATCAGGGAGTTGTAACCGCAGTGACTGGTGGAGAAACTTTCTCACCAAATGACATCTCTTTAGAATAACTGACTTCTGAATATCGATGAAGGTATTCTTATGCAAACCTAATTTGACAAGACTATCCTTTAAACTGTTTGGGATTATACCGGTGGAAGATACGATGATCGGTATCACGTGTACTTGGTCAACCTGCATATTATGTCAAACATATTATTATAACAGCGTTTAAGTTTGTCACTTTCTCGAGTCCCTTATGATGGCTTCTTACCGGTATATGAGAACAAACTCGACCCGAAATAACTGGAAATCTATTCCTTCCGATTATATCTTATAGCTGAATGAAACAGCTTCAATGAAATTATTCCATCTACAAATTCCGCCTGGCCCAAGCCTCACTTTTCATATTATTGGGGAAAACTAGAAAACTCTCAATAGGAAAATTTATATGACAACTTGGATAAACGTGAGTTTCCAGGTTTAGAACTACCTACTGCTGCAAGTGATTGACATATCTACCAGAGTCCGGGTAAACTAGAAACTTGTACGTTTGTTGTTTCTAGATGATATATTGATCCAAACTTTTATCGCTTTAGTATTTGCTGATCATTTTATTTCTGTCGGAGCACGTGTAAGCAAAAGACAAACATCCCGACTTTTTCCCTGACAACTTTATATCTACATCTCTAAAGTTGTAAAAGTTTGATTTATCCTGTCTCTTGAGAAAATTCGATTAACGAGTTATTTGATTAGGTTTTAGATACAGACAAGTTTCATGTATTTCATGTTTGCCAACTTCGGTAGATGGTGTTTCTAAAAGAACCGATACTGTGTTAATAAGAAATTATTACTAAGAATAATTTAAAATATATTATGGAATTTGCTGGATGTAATTTTAGCGAGAATTTTCGTTCTAGGTAGATATTTCCTTCCCACGATACGAAATTTAATATAAATTCCTGACTTTTCTATATTTAGGAAGAACGGATAATAAAATTGGTTATAATAATACAGGGAATTCTTTATATATAGCTACGAATTTTCATATTCAGTCGAAGATCGAGAACACTTATAGCTACAAGAAATGCCTCGATTATTCAATAATAATTATGAATCATTTTTTCAACTGTTAATTTATAATTCGCATAAGAGATTTATTTGATCATCTTATCTAAATCAAACGCAAGTTTTAAACAAACCTTGCGAAATTTCGTAATCATAATACAGGGTGTTAGTTAAGTACGGGGCCAAACTCCAAGGGGTGCTTCCTTGAGTGATTTTAAGAAGAAAAGTTCAAATAAGCATGGGTCCGAAAATGAATATTTTTCAAGATACAGGGTGTCAAACTTTTATTTTTTTTCTCGAAAACAAAGCAAGATATGAAAAAAACTCTAGAGATAAAATAGTTGTATTTCTAGTTGCTTAATTCGAAAAAAATACAAAAAAAAAGTCAGTGGCGCCCAATTTTTTAATCAAAAATATTAGTTAGACTGTCTTCCAGGACGCCACTGGAATTAATAATTTTAATCTAATTGGGGCTAAATTACCCTCTTGTTATTACAAACAGAACTGCCAAATTTCAACAAAATTTATTGAAAGAGTTTAGAGGTATTCACGAACATTAGAATTTTTTTTTAAGTTTGACACCCTGTATCTTGAAAAATATGCATTTTCGGACCCATGTTTATATGAACTTTAACTTCTTAAAATCACTTAAAGAAGCACCCCTTGGAGTTTGGCCCCGTAGTTAACTAACACCCTGTATAATACAGCTATTACGGACAAAACATACAGGGTGGCAAAACTATGTTTGCATTTTAGTTAAAAAAAATCAGTGACTTTTCATTCACGTAAGTAATGCAATCGTTGGCGTTTATTTAGCATAACGAAGAGATAAAAGTCATGGGAAGTTTTATACAACTATGCACAACCATCAAGTACCATTTGCATCAGGTTTTCAAGAAGATCTTTTGAAAACAAAATCGAAAAACACTTTTAACGATTTATGGCGGTTCTACGATATATTATTGCGTTTTTTCTCTTCCCTGGGTTCGATTAATAATTCGGATAGTCAATTAAGTCAATAAACTATAAGGTTTGTCCTTTGTTCTGACGTTTTACAAACAACCTCCCCGTACAGTGAAAAGGATTCGATACGTATGCAGTATACCTATGTTTACCATCCATACCGAATTATGATGGTATCAAAAGAGGAAGAAAGTAAACGGAAGCGGACCGTGGACCCAGCTTCAGAGGTAGAGAAATATATTGTTACGGGTCTCACACTTTATTAATTCCAAATAAAAAGTCTTTCCAAAATGATTTATTCTCCAACACAACTATAAAATTAAATAAAATAACCTCCAAATCTAAATAATCAGATGCTCTCTTTTATTTACACATACACAGACACCACTAATGCTTTTTCACTTCACTTGTCACAAATCACTTGCCATCGAAGTCTCTGGCGGATCTTTAGATGCAACCACGACACCCCGCGCGTTCTCGAACATGCGTTGAACGTAGAGCCATTCCGGTATTTAGTAGAAATGTCAGTTACACTGGTCTGGCAATATTTCATTCCTGTCATGTTAGCCGAGAACCGTCTCGAATCGAATTTCCGAGTCAACCACAATTGCAGAGGTAAAGAAAAATAAATACGAATTAAGAATCCAGAACACTTCGTGAGTGCTCCCTTATTATACTACCCCCTTCTATTTTCGAGCGCCCCGCTGGAAACTTATTATCTGTCTCCATAGTAGGGTGCTAGACGATTCAGGTGGACCACTTTCATCTTGCACTTGGGGGCACCGCTTACGAATCCGATATACTACGTTGTTTATGCTTTTGATGATGATGGTGTAAGGCCCTTCCCAGGATGGCATAAACATGGGCAACCCTGCTTCCTAGATGAATTATGGGCCGGTGTTCCATGGGCCATGTTCCATGGATTATGGGCCAACGTTATATGGGCCGGTGTTCTTCGATTGGGGAATATGTTATGGTATTCTCTTCAAGCTGCTCTTGAATTTCCATTGCAGAAACGAAATACAAACGAAATACAAATACGCAGACATACAAATAATGTCTGCGTATTCGTTATTAGTGAAATTATTTGTGATTATTATAGTGAAATCTGAAAATTTTGTAGTTGACACCCGATTTTCCAGTAATAAAGCTTGGCCTTCTGTCAAACATTTTCCCCACAGAAACGAGTCAAAACATTAATTTGAAGTAATTCAGACGAACATTAAGTAAAATATGCCGGCTCGAAAACGATAGTCTACTGGGAAGTTTTACTTTGATATTTTTTTCGAGACGGTTTGGGTGTGCCATTCAAATTGAGGAATGATTTTCATAGAGTTTTTTCTTAACTTTTCAAATTCGATGACAATTTTTCAGAAGCATCTTCAGAAAATTAACTTTTTTAACAAAGGCAATGGGGGCAAAAATTTTCAAGTCCGGTTCTGGATTTTTAATTAACTCAGAAGGCGGTTTTGATAAGTTTCCGGAATGCAACATCCCTAGTAAATTTCGACAAAATATCTTCAACCGTTTCATAAATATGACCTATCAAAGTTTTGTACTTGAGACATAAAACACCCTGTAACTTCGTAACCAATCACAAAAAAAGTTCTTTTGTGCTTTTCGGCCCGCCTTGAAGTCCGCTTATCACCATTGGTCTATGTAAGGTCATAAAGTCACTCATGAATCACCCTGTATAATAGGAATAGTCGCAGGTTGACTTAGTTCATTTACAGTGTTGCTTATTCATTTACTTACGCTGCTTATTCATGTTGTTTTCAGTGAGTCTTCTAACATACTTATACTCTGAAACCATATGTACGACTGACTGTAGTGCAGTAGAAAGGCGGACGCCCTGAGCTTGCGCATACTACAGCTTTAGTAAGACAATATCTACGTGAGAATCTTGTCAAAAAATTTAGTAGGATTAGTAGGCTTGGCCCTGTTCATTATCCTGTTAAATCACCTGATCTCACGCCACTAGATTTTTTTTATGGTGTATTTTGAAAAAAAGTCTATCAGAAGAAAAAGCAATGATGTAATAGTTATTTATGTATCAAGGGAGTTATGAGAATGTTAATTACAGAGGGCAACATATTGCAATTCCGAGGGACGTAAGTCCCGAGGCATTGTTAAGTTGCCCGAGGTTATTAACATCCAATAACTCACGTGATAGATAAATAATTTTATTTCATACAAAATGAAATATAAAAACCAAATCTGTTGGTTTTTAAAATTAAACGAATGTTTTTAATAATTGAGTAAGCATGATATTACTATGGATATATCAACTGAAAAGTTTATAGAAAATGACACATGAAATCCAAATATTGTTGGTTACAAGAATTAAACAAACGATGTTTAATGACAATTGTCGGTTTATTTTTGTTAATTCATTAGAGGGAGTTAAGGAGTAATAACAGCCCAGTATAACTCCCAAGGGAGTTAGGAATATGTTTATAGTTACGGTGACCAAGGATTTATCTAGTTATAATGTATTAGTATGAAATAAATAAACAAAATCAACCTGCTATTCGTTAAGTTTATGGCGAATTTTTGAATTTCGCTCTTTTAATAATTATATTTTTTTAAATAATGATGTTTGGAAAATTCTAACTGCTTGTCATCACACCCTGTATATCTCATATTTTAGTGTGGTATTTGTGGTTTCTTGAAAAGCAGAACATTCTATAAGTAATAAATTTTTCCCTTAAATAAATATTTCAAAAGTTTTACTTTTTAATATGACACCATTGACACTCTGTACGTCCAAGTAAACATCTAAGTGTGGTTTCTGAGGCTCGAGAAGCAGAATTTTTTACAAAGAATGATTTTTTTTCGTAAAATGAATATTAGGAAATTTTTTCCTCTTCATAACCTCATCATCAGTGAACACACTGTATAACTGATAGAGTTTATGCGTTTCAGAATTTTTTTATACAAAACTTATGCAACAAAATTATTCTTACAGGACTTGGGAGCTGGTAGCGTCTGCTTTTGGTAGACTGTCACCTGGCAGTTGCAACTTAATCCTTCACCCTGTAAGTAGGAAACATTAATTTTTTATTTATTTCGTCCGATTTGTTTTGTTTGATTTTTGTCCATATTTCCTGAACTTTCCAGCCATCTAATAAATAGAAATTAATTAAATAAATACTTATTGGATAAAGGTGACAAAAATTGTTTTGCAGTAGGGTGTTCGTTTGTGAATAACTCTCTGTTGTAAGGGAGTGTTTAAAAAATTGATGGGTTCCAAATGAGCTGCGGAAATAATTGCGGTTTTATTATTTTATGATTATACCAAACTGCTGAAGTATAATAATCACTATTATAATACCTGAATTGGAAATTCAGTCCCGTAATATTGAAATATGAAAATTGTATTTTTCATGTAAGTATATGAGTAAGTAATTTGATTACCACAATATCGTGAAAATAAAATGCAGTTTGGTTGCCCTAGAAAGTTTTTAGTCGTCATTATAATGGTCTCAAAGCCTTTTATAACCACATTTCCATACCCTTCTATACTTATTATGCACTTTTTACACTGCGCAGTCAATATTTATGCAGTGGAGCTTACCCGAATATAGCTCAAAGCGGAAGGGTTTTGCATTTACGTTTTACATGCCAAGGGTAATTTATTTTATCACAGAAATGAAACTGGACGAGATTTTCTTTATAACAAAGTGAAGGTGCGCTACGTCTGTACGCTTTGCTGGGTTCAAACATTGACGTAGTTGATGAGGATTAAATGGCTAAGCTTACCCGTTATCTGAACTGGTCAGGTGTATCCTGAAAAGCATTGATTTTTCTGGCTGAAATGTGATAAAACAATATTTATTTGTATACCTACCTAGGCTATGAAAAGACAGTTGACGTATCTAAGAGATAAATTCTAATCAAGGAAAAAGCTAATTGACTTATAATTTTGATGACGTCGAATAAGTATAACTTAGAATACCTTTTTTGTAGATTAGCGATTTCTACACGGTACAAAAATTAATATTTAGCTTCACTATTACATATAAAAAAATCTCTAGATCAAAATTGATGGCAGTAAACAGTACCTTCTAAAAAAGTAATTTCGGGGAAGCGGCAAGCAGAAAATTTTAGTCGAGACATAAGTTTCTGCTTACCGCTTCTCCTAAATGGTTTTTTAGAACTGGCAGTTAGTGCCATCAATTTTGATCTAGAGATATAGATTTCTTCATTTTGGAACATCTTGAACCTCTTAATGTATAATACACAGTCTATTAATATCAATCATGTAGATTATTTCTGTTGGCATATTTCGAAATGCTAGGGTAGCTTTTAAATAGGAATTTATTATTGCTTCAGGCATAAGTAATGGACCATATTTTGAATAATTCATTAAATGTATTTTCTAATTCACCATAATGATTTCGTTCCATTGCTAAGTCTCATTTCAATATGTTAAATATAAATAACGGCACCTGCAGGTAATTTCTAGCACCTTCATTTTTACTTTTGAAATTAGGGTTTTTGAAAATTACACTGATCCAAAGAAAAAAAAAAGAAAAACAAAAATTAAGTATGGTTGTAAAGGCAATACACAGGGTGTTAATGATGATAAGTGTTACAAATTTAAGGGGTGTGTATAAGGAAATGCAAAAATAGGCGAAACATTTTCTGTGGGCATCGGTTGTTGGAGCTTTAGTTTTCCAGATACACGTGTTAAAATTCTTCGAAAAATTTAATATTTTTTTAATATCTAAAAATTGGCTGATCTCGAAATTTTCAACAGTTGTGATACTAATTATTATTAAAGGGCACGATTTGATACTCCAAAAGGTATGTTAACTATTTCTTATTATTTAATTTCTACGTCTTCGACTGAAGCCTTTTTTCTTCCCCCTTCAGTGGTACTCCCTAATCTCACTTTTGTCAAATGGCTTGTCTCAAAATAAAAAAAAATAAAAATTTTCACTTACCTTGAAGGAGACGGCCATTGACAGGTCTCAAGGATGATTGTCAATTTTTTTTGAAAAATAAAATTTACCATCTTGGCCTGTCGAGCAGGACATGTCAGATTTCGAATGCCCCACCCAAGTATCGACACCCAAAATAAAATAAAAAATTAAAATAATGATCGTCTTTTCAAAATTTCCCTATCCTCCAAACAAAAGCACGTTATGTTTAACGACATACTGCAGGTGTGAGAAAGTCACTTAGAGCGAATTAATAGGTCTTAGGTGGCCCGTAGTAACTCCAAATAAAAAATATTTCCAACTAAATAAACCTAACGCAAATTAAGGATTTGGTTGATTCATTCTCTTTTAAATAATAAATTTTTAAACTGCTGACCAAATTTTCCAAAATCAGAATTGAATAAAATAAAATAATTAAAGTAAATTAAATAAGTATGTATGACCTTAATTTAAACTGATTAATGATCCATCATTGCTCACATCAATTATTAAAATTTTCTTATCGAAAAGAATGATAGGTATCTTAATACACAGGGTGATTCATAATATATGCGCAGGACTTCAGGATGTGTCAAGAAAATATACTTTTTTTAGTATATTCAGTTTTTTGACGATATCTCAGGAACCGTTTCAGATATAAAACTAAATTTTTGTACACAACTTATTATTAATATTATTTACTTTTTGAGCTCTGATTAAATTTATTTCATATGGCAGTGGCGGAGATTTTGTGGTTGCTTGAAATTTTTTCGCCCCTAATTTCTACGACACTGCAAAAATTGGCGTTATGGAAGCAAATTTTAAACTGTCAATATTTTCTACATGTTTTTTTTGTGTAGAAAATATTGGCGGTTTAAAAGTGTGCTTTTAAAATATCAATTTGCCCAGTGTCGTAGATATAAGGGGCAAAAAAATCCCCCCAACCCTAAAAATCTCCGCTATTGGCTTATTTAAAGAAGTTAGTTATCATTAAAATAGTTGCTAATATCAACGATAATATCTGTACAAAAGCTGAATTCTCTATCTTATACTGTTCCCGAGATATCTTCAAAAAATTGGAAAATCTTTTTTTTTGACAGCCTGTATCTCAAAAACGGTGCATTTGCGGACACACATTAATGGGGAATTTTCTGTTTATTTTTGACCAAAGAATCTACCTTAAATTTTTTTCGGCGTTATTTAGATACATCCGGGATACGGGCTGTCGCTAAAAGGTACCACCAACGCTTTACCACAGATTCCCGTGTACAAAATATGCCGATTTAACCGAAGTTATCTATGTCTAAAAAAGCACGATTTTCAAGATACAACCCTCAAAAGGGCGTCAACAAAAAACACTTTTCCCAGAATAAGTGTTTTTTTAATATATATTTCAGTATAACCTTTCGTTTTTGTTGTTGCTTTTGTTATATTTATAGTATACCTACGCAGGTATTTTTTTTATTTTGTTGCTAATTTTTGAATACTCGTCATATAATTGGATTACTGTAATCTGTTGGGCAAATAAAGCTATTACTATTATTATTATTATTATTATAAGTCAAAAATGGATTAACTGAGAAACTTCAAAATTTCACCGCCTATACTATTATTGTTGAAAGCAATAGACTGACATAATTTTGCAAACATTAACTTCTGTTCCTGTTTTTGATGTCACTCCTCATTTTTCTATTCCGAAACATTTTTATCCGCATGCCACTGTATGATTCTGTATTTTTTATCTTAAGGCTTAATAGTGGAGAGGGTCTGTCAAAAAAAAAAAAGCTCCATCCGCCTTGGACTCGAGAATTTTTTTTGATTTTTTTTTTCATAAAGTTGGACCCCCTCTTCATTTTGGTGGCATTTTCAAAAATTTAATCGACGCCCTTGCGGAGAAATGTGCATGCGAAGACATCGGCAATGGGTTTTTTGCACATAACTCGCTTAATTCGACTCTGAGCATAGTAAATATCCTATAGAAAAATGAAGAGCTCTCGAAGACGCACAATTTGAACTTTGACTGGACCAAATCGGTCAAACGGTTCTTGAGATATCGCATTTTCAATTTTAAGGCCCTTTCTTCAGGATTTCGCCGCGGTGCGAATACACCGCCGTCCGTGTTCGCGTGTTTTGCATGGAAAAAATCGACTTAGGGACTTAATTTTTTTTTCATCGACAGACAGCAGTGTCCTCAATGATGCCTGAAATTTTGAAGTCGCTATCTCGATTATAGGGGGAGGGGGAGGGGAAATCATAATTAAAATTCAAATTGCTGTAACTTTCGCTAATATTGGGGCGTCGGGCCCAACCAATGGGAGATGACACTTTGGAATACCTACTTTAAAATAGTATTTTTTTTTTCGATTCCGCCAATATTGGCAAGATGCCCGCAGAAAAACCGATTTCCCTCCCCCCTTTTTTTTCTTAAAACTGGTTTTTTGCCATGAAAGAAGGGGGTGGGGGTAAAAAGTTTTTCGTCATCAGACGGGAATTTTTTTTATCTTTGACTTGAGCTCCAGTAGACCTCGATCGGACCATTATTAAGGTCACAGGGTCACCAAACGCGTTTGGTCCTGTAGAATGGCAAGGATTAGGGTTAGCGGGTTCCGCTACACGGAATTTTTTAGGGCTAAGTGTCCCCTTTCAAGATTTTTTTACCCCATGTCGCTATCTCAATTAGGGCCTGCAGGCGGACGTGATTAATCTAGCCGCGGAGCAGCGAGAGCCGGGGGCGGAGCCTAGCGCTCCCTCTCCTTTCTCTCTTCTCTCACAGACACACACGCTAGATTAATTGGTTTACATATCACGTCCGCGTGCAGGCCCTAATTTTCGGAGATAGCGACTTCAAAATTTCAGGCATCATTGAGGACTGTTGTCTGTCGATGAAAAAAAAAAAATTAAGTCCCTAAGTCGATTTTTTCCATGCAAAACACGCGAACACGGACGGCGGTGTATTCGCACCGCGGCGGAACCCTGAAGAAAGGGCCTTAAAATTGAAAATGCGATATCTCAAGAACCATTTGACCGATTTGGACCAGTCAAAATTCAAATTACGCGTCTTCGATTAAATTTACACATTTCTCCGCCAGGGCGTCGATTAAATTTTTGAAAATGCCACCAAAATGAAGAGGGGGTCCAACTTTATGAAAAAAAAAATCAAAAAAAATTCTCGAGTCCAAGGTGGTTCGAAAGTTAGACCCTCTCTACTATAAGTATTACTAAACTTTTTGCTGTCTTATAAAAGTTTGATTTATTGCACTATTTTCCCAGAATTAATTTTTATTGATGGACTTACACCACGAAAACGTATTTGTGAAAATCTCATATTAATAATAAAAATAATAATTTTTATTTTACAGAAAATATTTTATTGGCCTTGAAATGAAATCATAGTAGGCGGTGAAACTTAAGTTTTTCATTTACCTAATTCATTTTTTACTTATTTTGGAATATGTGTACAGTCGACCTCCTTTAAAGGGCTGTATCTTGAAAAGGTGGCCATTTAAGAACCAAATACTAGCGGCTAAATCGGCATATTTGTAAGCCAGGAATCTGTGGGGAACGTTTTTGTTGAAATTAATAATAAAAAAAAAAAATTCACAAAAATACGTTTTTCGTAGTGTAAGTAGGTCCATCATAAAAAAATAATTACGGGAAAACGATGCAAGATACTAAAATTTTTTAAAATGACAAAAAGCTTGGTAATACTATTAGGCTTTGGATTAAAAATACAGAATCAATCAGTGGCGTGCGGATAAAAAAGTTCTGGAGTAATAAGTGAGTCGTGACCTCAAAAACAGAAACATCCTGTACTTATGTCAATGCTTGTAAAACTAGGCCAGTTTACTGCTTTTAATAATAGTAGTAGGCGGTGCAATTTTGAAGTTTCTCAGTTAATTCGTTTTTCACTTATCCTGGAAAACCAGTTTTTGTTTGACCTACTTGTAAGGGCTGTATCTTGAAAAGGGTGCGTTTTTGGAAATAGATAATTTTGGTAAAATCGGCATATTTTGTACTCGGGAATCTGTGGTAGAGCGTTGGTGGTACCTTTTAGCGACAACCCGTAGACAGGATGTATAACTAACAGCCTGTATAACCAGTAGAGTCTACTACTGCATACATACTTCATCATAACAGTCGAATCCATTCTCTTCAAGAAGTGAAGCAAGTTTAAATTTAACATCAGTAATATGGTAAATCTGTAAAATATCGTTTCGGTAAAATATGATTTAACGGTAAATCTCACAATAATCTTGGTTTTATTGTCACTCCACGAACCAATAACGTGGAAGGGATTCTTTCTGTTTACCACATTTGAGGCAAAGGGTGTAGATTCTGATTGTACTCCAGGAACAGCTTGAAGATTGTCATAGTTGGAATTCATTTTAATTGCTGCCGTCTACTGCGATGAAGAAAATGAATTCTTATTATAAATAAAGTTATTCGGTTGCTTGTATGTGCTGAAATGGCTTAGGTACCTACTCATGCCTTGGAAGGCCAGTCTAGACCATTTCTGATACTCATTCGTAATTCATTTATCAAAAATGTTGATGTTTTTCCCAATTTTTACATACTCATTTACATATGAATGAAGCGCGTATATTCACAAGATGTCTTGGAAAGTGTAAACATCAAATATTGAGCTCACTAAACTGTTTTACATAATAAAATTTTATTGCAACACGAAACGAAACTTTAATAAGTTGGTTTGAGTTAGTTCCACTTTGTTTACTTGTTTAAATTTAGTTATACGCTTCGGGTTCGAAAATAAATAACATATGGAAACTGTCCTCGGTGCTAACGGACAGCAAAGGTTTTCTGTCAACTTGATAATCCGACGGAGCAGAACTTCAAAATATAACTAACATGCTTCTGCTATGTCATATCATAAAGGCTCTAGGGACAAAAATAAATTTGTCAATACATAATATAACATTACCTTTTCCGTAGAAATTCGCATCGTTAACTCTGCATATTCTCATATTCTGCATAATATAATGTGTTTGTTACGTATCAGGATATTTTCTTACTATTTATTTATATAATATATTTGATGAATTTTATTGGGATTTAGGTTCTAATTTAAATTTGCCACTAAAGATTCTTTACAGAACAAATTAGAAAAACTTTCGCACAGCATGCGAGGAGAATACTGAAGACATGGACGGTACCGTTTCGTCCTTATTATGGACTCATCAGCATATCATATCAGTCAGCTCTAAACCACACATGCTATACGAAACTTGGAAGTTCTATCTATTCTAACTGGTGTTTTCGTTTCGTAGTGGCTTTTAATTTCAAATGAGTAAGTAGGCAACCAGAGAAACGTGCGTGTCTTTTATATAGTATTATCCTCGCTATAACAGTAGACTTGTCATGGATTTATGAACTTTACACTACTAATGCAGTAAAAATGTGCCATAACATCTTAATTCGTGTAGTAGCATCTACTTTATAAATACACTAGTAAAAATTCAATAAAATTAGCTTGAAAATGAATGTGGGTAGGTATATACTTATGAGAATCAATGTGTAGTTCTTGAATTAATGGAAACCTCTGCATTAGTAGTGTAAAGTTCATAAATCCATGACAACTCTACTGTTATAGCGAGGATAATACTATATGAAAGACACGCACGTTTCTCTGGTTGCCTACTTACTCATTTGAAATTAAAAGCCACTACGAAACGAAAACACTAGTTAGAATAGATAGAACTTCCAAGTTTCGTATAGCATGTGTGGTTTAGAGCTGACTGATGTGATATGCTGATGAGTCCATAATAAGGACGAAACGGTACCGTCCATGTCTTCAGTCTTCTCCTCGCATGCTGTGTGAAAGTTTTTCTAATTTGTTCTGTAAAGAATCTTTAGTGGCAAATTTAAATTATTTAAATTAGAACCTAAATCCCAATAAAATTCATCAAATATATTACATAATCAAATAAGTGGTTCAATAAAAATAATTATAAATCTTACTATTTATGAGAGGGATTTCAAACTACGGTCATTATTTACATCCGCGGCTCCTACAGTTTCACTATGGCACCTATATAGGGGTGGAGGACATACCTATAGTAACACCAGGAAGGTATTAATTTGCTTTGCAAATGAAAGATAAGCGAACAAAAGGGCATCAAAAGAAGGTCTTCCTGAGTGCGGGCCTGTTTAGAACAGCGAAAATCACAATAAACATGCAAGGTCAGAGTGTCGAGTGGACGGCGAAACTCGTAATATCAATACCATAGCCGGTCTGGTAACATACGTAACATACGAACCGCATTCAACCGTAGTCGGACCATAACAGCGAGCGATGTCACGTATTTTGGAATATATACGCAAAATAAATGCAAAAGTCAAAATAAAAACTGTGCTATTGTTAATCTCGAAGATATTCCTTGCCCTGAAAGTGAAAAAAAAAAATAGAAAGTCGACCGTAGTGCCAAAGAGGCCTTAGTGGTGACCTTGATATTAGTTTGCAATGGCTGTTTTTAGCTTCTTACCCACCCAGCACCCCTATTTCGCCGAAAAAATTGATGAAACTTAGGAGCCGCGGATGTAAACAATTACCAAAACTGCTTCTAAAGTAGAATAATTGTTCAGCAAAACTCTTGATACATTTTTGATAACCTCTACCTACGTAAAAATACAAAAAACATGCACTTACAAATAAATAATAATTATTATTGTAGTCTATTCTACAGGGTGATCCCGAAATAGCGGACACGGAATACAGGGTGTTGTAGAGGATGTTCGGAAAGACTGTAAATTTAAAACAAAAAAGTGTTGCTCGGCTTCGTTACCGAGATATAGGGTGTCCTTTTTCTAAATTTTAAATCGAAATGGCGATTAAATTTGAACGACCTCCACTGGCAAAACACATGGTTTCACATAACTATAACGATAGTGTTTGCTTTTTTTTTTATTATCGGTAACGGAATTACCGGCATTCAAAGTTTACCTATTCCCTGTGTTCAACAAAATTTTTCAATGTAGCATCGTTGTTCGAATTCGAGATTTTGAATAATATTATCGAATTTGTATCCGCGCAACGATTATTGTTTTAAGCTTTGTTGTGTTTCCATTTCATGTGTTTCCATGGTAATATCTATCTGGGTATTGTAGACCTACACATATTTTTTGCCTGAAGAATGGTATCCAGTGCAGTGTTGTGACTTTATTTTCTACAAAAGTGGTCATATCTTCTTAAGGGAGCCATACTGGAGAAAACAGTAAATAAAACTTAGAATCTTTAATCCGCAATGGATGCTGTGGTGGTGTCCGTGTCCGCCATTTCGAGATCACCCTGTATAATAATCATAATCATTATTCTTTAGAACCATTCAAGTTAAATAATTCAAATATTGCATACGTTAATTGTTGTATAAATAGTACCTACCTATTAGTAGTGGGTGGTAGTGGCGAAGTTAGGCTTCCAGTTATAGGGGCGCTCAAGCCCCAGGACATTGGGAATATACTGGGACTGGGTAATCCGCATAAGAACCGACAGAGCAGTGACGTATTATAGGAGAACCTAAAATAGGGTCATTTATCCAATTTATCTCTATACAAAATTGCACCCTTGAGAAGTTATAGGCCTTGAAATAGGGATTTCAAATTTTGAGAAAATTCAATATTATTTCATCTATACCTACTTGAACTTACAAAAACCAAATTTGGTACATGCTGTGAGTGTACCAAAGAGTATTCATTGACAGTAAGTGGAGGCAAATTGCACCATTTTAAAGGGTTGTATGGATGATGCACCCTTCAAATGTTACATAGTTCCGGTAGGCCAATTTAAGAAATTGTTACCATATTTTATGTTTTATTTTCATAGTTATGATGATTATAATTTTTATTTTATGAAAACAGTATTTAATATTCAATATTAATGTAAATGCTTTCAATAAGATTTTTTATTGTTGAAAAATTAATAACTACTTACAAGGCGCATCTCTGATATTTTGCATAAAAATATGTAATTTAAAATGCGGCAGCTGAAATTTACTGCCCAACCGAGGAATCTGGAACACCGCCAGCACAAGGTGGGTCCGGTTTTTTTTTTTTGAAAAAATTGTGAAAAATTCTTGATTTAATCAAATTTCTGGGGGCGTTATCGTCCCAATGTTTGGTGACGTCTGACGTGTATTGAGGCAGGGTGCCATCTTGGATTGTTTCATGGCAAATATCGTCTAGCGATACCGATACATCACTGTATTGTAGGTCTCACCACGAATCTTCGAACAATTTTTCTCAATGTAGAGCGAGAACAAAATGGCAGAACAAAAATATTAATAAAAATGGAAAGTATGGCCTTATAAAATGGCGGCATTAGAATGATTTAAATTTAAATGCCGCCATTTAAGTGTCACTCGAAATTGAGACTTTCCATACTTCCCATCAATAAAAATAAAAGATAGCGCTCCGCCTCAATCTTGATGATAATGATTATGTTTACTTCAGAAGATTGCACTACGAATAAAGCACTATAGACGTAAAAGTACCGAGTTTTCATTATTTATCTTGTCTGGCACGAAAAATTAAGAGGGGGGGGGGGCACTAGAGATCTGCACTGTATTTATCATATCTATTGCAGTAGATTGTACAATTTTTTTATATAATTAGGGAATATTTATTCTAAAATTAAATAATATCTCCGATAGGTAGAGTTATTGAGTAAATTCTATCTAAATCCCTACCTCTTCCACTGTTATTTAACAACATTTCAAGCAGGTTAATTTTATTCATATTTCTAATTTAATTTTAAATCGCATATGTACAAGGCTCCTTCGTTTGTTCTATTCGGGAATCCTCCTTTCAGGTTCAGTTAATCTCGTTATTACGTATCTTCGGGAAGGTGGGAAGGAGGTGGAGATTAACGAACTGAACAAACTTTTCAATGTTCCTCTTGGCAAGGATCATACAAAAAATATGATCGACAAACTACCTCTGGTGACTGGAAGTCCTTAGACTGCTATATTTAACGAATGGTTTGTCACTGGACTAATGGGGAATGAAGAAATAGTCTCGTTATTACGTATCTTCGGGAAGGTGGGAAGGAGGTGGAGATTAACGAACTGAACAAACTTTTCAATGTTCCTCTTGGCAAGGATCATACAAAAAATATGATCGACAAACTACCTCTGGTGACTGGAAGTCCTTAGACTGCTATATTTAACGAATGGTTTGTCACTGGACTAATGGGGAATGAAGAAATAGTCTCGTTATTACGTATCTTCGGGAAGGTGGGAAGGAGGTGGAGATTAACGAACTGAACAAACTTTTCAATGTTCCTCTTGGCAAGGATCATACAAAAAATATGATCGACAAACTACCTCTGGTGACTGGAAGTCCTTAGACTGCTATATTTAACGAATGGTTTGTCACTGGACTAATGGGGAATGAAGAAATAGTCTCGTTATTACGTATCTTCGGGAAGGTGGGAAGGAGGTGGAGATTAACGAACTGAACAAACTTTTCAATGTTCCTCTTGGCAAGGATCATACAAAAAATATGATCGACAAACTACCTCTGGTGACTGGAAGTCCTTAGACTGCTATATTTAACGAATGGTTTGTCACTGGACTAATGGGGAATGAAGAAATAGTCTCGTTATTACGTATCTTCGGGAAGGTGGGAAGGAGGTGGAGATTAACGAACTGAACAAACTTTTCAATGTTCCTCTTGGCAAGGATCATACAAAAAATATGATCGACAAACTACCTCTGGTGACTGGAAGTCCTTAGACTGCTATATTTAACGAATGGTTTGTCACTGGACTAATGGGGAATGAAGAAATAGTCTCGTTATTACGTATCTTCGGGAAGGTGGGAAGGAGGTGGAGATTAACGAACTGAACAAACTTTTCAATGTTCCTCTTGGCAAGGATCATACAAAAAATATGATCGACAAACTACCTCTGGTGACTGGAAGTCCTTAGACTGCTATATTTAACGAATGGTTTGTCACTGGACTAATGGGGAATGAAGAAATAGTCTCGTTATTACGTATCTTCGGGAAGGTGGGAAGGAGGTGGAGATTAACGAACTGAACAAACTTTTCAATGTTCCTCTTGGCAAGGATCATACAAAAAATATGATCGACAAACTACCTCTGGTGACTGGAAGTCCTTAGACTGCTATATTTAACGAATGGTTTGTCACTGGACTAATGGGGAATGAAGAAATAGTCTCGTTATTACGTATCTTCGGGAAGGTGGGAAGGAGGTGGAGATTAACGAACTGAACAAACTTTTCAATGTTCCTCTTGGCAAGGATCATACAAAAAATATGATCGACAAACTACCTCTGGTGACTGGAAGTCCTTAGACTGCTATATTTAACGAATGGTTTGTCACTGGACTAATGGGGAATGAAGAAATAGTCTCGTTATTACGTATCTTCGGGAAGGTGGGAAGGAGGTGGAGATTAACGAACTGAACAAACTTTTCAATGTTCCTCTTGGCAAGGATCATACAAAAAATATGATCGACAAACTACCTCTGGTGACTGGAAGTCCTTAGACTGCTATATTTAACGAATGGTTTGTCACTGGACTAATGGGGAATGAAGAAATAGTCTCGTTATTACGTATCTTCGGGAAGGTGGGAAGGAGGTGGAGATTAACGAACTGAACAAACTTTTCAATGTTCCTCTTGGCAAGGATCATACAAAAAATATGATCGACAAACTACCTCTGGTGACTGGAAGTCCTTAGAATGCTATATTTAACGAATGGTTTGTCACTGGACTAATGGGGAATGAAGAAATAGTCTCGTTATTACGTATCTTCGGGAAGGTGGGAAGGAGGTGGAGATTAACGAACTGAACAAACTTTTCAATGTTCCTCTTGGCAAGGATCATACAAAAAATATGATCGACAAACTACCTCTGGTGACTGGAAGTCCTTAGACTGCTATATTTAACGAATGGTTTGTCACTGGACTAATGGGGAATGAAGAAATAGCTTATCTATAAAAACTAAGTTCTACAAGACAATACTTTTATCTAGTCCCTTATATGAAAGTTGACAATTACAAAACTACTTGTATAGCCTGAAAGTGAGCCTTTGCACATACATGTTGTGTAATGAAAATAAAAAGTCAAAACAGTGTTTTTTGTCATTCAACACAATCATATAAACCATCAGTCAAAAGTAGCGGCCATAATGAAAAATCTGTTAATTTTCATCACCCTGTATAAAAATTTAAACCACATGGTAGGATACCTTGTAAAAAGGTAAGATAGGGACATGTAAGCCATTTTTAAATATTGTAATGTACATTTTGTACTTACTGGCTAAATGCCAGCGACCCGGAGACAACCGCGTTGCGCGCGTCGCATAAGGGAGTGATGGTGGCTTTTAGTTCGGTCAGTCGACGGCAGTGCAAACGCGCCCGGCTGGAGCCTCGAGTTTCGTCGACCTCGATTGTCGAATTTCGATCCGGTACGCCGATACCTGAGATTCCACTTCTAATTGTCGAATTCTTTTTCTCTCCTGGAATCGCGAAAGAAAGACCGTCTCCGCCAAACACCTGTCGCGAATAACTCACTTAATGGCGTCTTGAATTTACCGTTCAAATATTAGAAACATCACCCACGTTTTTGGCTTGCTCTTTCCTACGGAAGCACGTTTCTCGTACTGGAGCATTCTTTCCGTACCTAAGCACATTGGTCGTACCTGAGATCACTTTTCCAACCAGCTAAGCTTTTTATTCGTACCGAAGCGCACCTGATCCATTGGCACATACTTGTAGTACTGCAGGAGCGGCCGAATTTACCACTGTAGCAGCTAACCTGCTGGCCGCCGAACCTGTGCCATCCGTACCCCAGGCTGAAACCCTCCATCTTCCAGCAGGAGAACGTAACAGAAGCTAAGTGCCCTTGCGGATACATTTTTACCCGATCAATTCATTCGGCTAAACTGCGCGCTCTTGTTTCTCTATTACTTGTTAACCATCCTCAAGAGTTCCATGTGATAATTACTGTGATTTTTTTTAATAAAGAGTACCTGTTGTTCTGCTGACCCGCTTGTTATTTGTTGACCCTCTTAGACTGACAGCTCAACCCACGACCCTTGTTGTCTTTTATTTGTCTCATGCTGTCAACGATTATTTTTCCCCTCTAGGGTAAAATAATTCGTTTCAAGTGGCGACCAACGTGTCTATCTGTCTAAAATTCGTTTCAATATCTTGAGCCGTTTTCAATGTGAGATGCTTTGAAAATTGAAAATTGAAAATTGCGATTTTCACTTGTTTATAACTCATAAACTACTCAACCTAAATTCCAATTGTGAAAACCACTGTATGCGATTTTTCCAGGCAATTTAAAAATGCAATAATATAAAGAGTGTCCCCGTTAAAATAACGAAGCTGGTGTCAACTTCCGGTATTTCCGTAAGTGCGACCATCTTGAAAATATTTTCATTGCATTTCTCATAGTCATTTATGTCTGGAAAATTTTTATTTTGAAACTGTAGGATCAATATTTCCCAAGATATGGCCGCTGTCCATTCTTAAATGCCCACCCGGTATAGACTTATTTTTAAACACGAAAGTAGTTTGTTTGCGAATATGTTCGGCAATTTTTCTTTTGGTTTTCTAGTAAACCGTAAACTTTTCAGGCTACGTTTTGGCACATGCAGTCTATTTTTTTGGGTTTTATAACCTTTTAAAGAGAATGTCACAAGTTGTAAATCCTGTATGATTAATTAATCCTGCTTCTGCTTTTGTGCAATATATGTAATAATAAAATTTTAATTTCAAAACAACGCTTGTTACATTTTATTAATAATTATTACAAAAGTCTCGATTATTAATTTATTTAAGTTATTCCTGGCAGATTTGAAGAACCGGACTATGAATTCAGAACAGTGCATGACACTTTTTTGCACTCTCGGGATTAAAATCTAACTTTGAAATTACATGTGAAAAGTTGTAAAATCAAATTTATTGCAGAATCTGTAGCAGGGAGTGCAAAAAATAGAGTCAGTCTTATGCTAAAGTGCCATTTAATTTCGCTCGAATTTATTCCCTTCAATTCGTCTCGCACGAACAAACTTCTCTCTGCGGATTAAATAGCACATTTTAGTCCTCTGGTGTATAATATATTACATTATCATGGCATATTTATTGAAATATATTGGAAATGCCTTTGAAAATGCCATTTGCACTGGTTTATTTCTTTGTTTTTAGGAATGAAAAATATAGCAAGAGAAACATCGCATTATAATAATAATTATACAAATAATGTACGTAATTGTTATTTTTGGCTGGCATTTTTGGTGCGCACTGAAATCACTCCAGGTTTTATAGCACTACTCCAGGTTCCTTGCACTTGCCCGGATAAGGAGCAATCAAGTCGAAAACGGATATTATTTTCGAGGCTGCTTAACTGTCCTCATTACTATCAGTCAACTCCACTCCAATCGTCCGTCAAGTTATTTTATTAGATCGCAGAAAAATATTCAACATAATACAAGGTGATTGATTGAAACGCCACATTAGAAAAAATTCGACTTCCAAATGATCTAGGAATCTGAAATTTTAAACTTAGGCAACATACCTAATAACGAGTCAAAATGAAATATTACCAAGATGGCAGCACATTTAAAAATGGCGAAAGCAATGGCCATCTTTGTTTTTTTAAATGGGACACCCTATATTTTATTGCATTTTCAGATTGTCTGAGAAAATGTAATAACAATAATGTTTATAGTTGCATTTTAAATTGAGTAGGCTATGAGTTATAAACAAGTGAAAATCGCAATTTTCCAACTTTAAACCCATTTACCACGAAAACGGCTCAAGATATCAGAAAACGGCTTACATGTCCCTATCTTAAATTTTTATCTGGTATTCTACTGTATAGTTTAAATGTTTATGCAGGGTGATGGAAAATCTGATAATTTTCACCACCTTGTATAAACATTTCAACTGCATAATTGGATGCCTTATAAAAAGTTAAGATAGGGACATGTAAGCCGTTTTCTGATATCATGAGCCGTTTTCGTGGTAAATGTCTTTAAAGTTGGAAAATCACGATTTTCACTTGTTTATAACTCATGGCCTACTCAATTTAAAATACAACTATAAGCACCATTGTTATTACATTTTCTCAGACAATCTGAAAATGCAATAAAATATAGGGTGTCCCATTTAAAAAAACAAAGATGGCCAGTGCTTTCGCCATTTTTAAATGTGCTGCCATCTTGGTAATATTTCATTTTGACTCGCTATTAGGTATGTTGCCTAAGTTCCAAATTTCAGATTCCTAGATCATTTGGAAGTCGAATTTTTTCTAATGTGGCGTTTCAATCAATCACCCTGTATATTATTATATTTTATTTTTTATAGTTTAGAAAAAAAAATTTTTGAGGGATTTATATAGAAAAAAATATGGTAAGTTATCAAATGGTAAAAAGTTGTTTTATCTTTTATTTTCCAATGAACTAATCTTATCATAAATACTACCCAATTAAGTATGTTGTGGAGTATTTGTATTCACGGAGACATTTTCTAATTAATTATCTATTTTTCCTTACCACAAAAAAGTAAGTGAGTACATGGTATTCTGCGTATTGTAATCGAGGGTCTTCCACTGTGATTAGTTTTTTTTTATAAGGCTCACTGTTTCCAAAATGTCCTAGCAACTTTTCGTCTAAATTACTTTAAAACTTAAGTACATAAAAAGCACTTTGGAATTATTAAAATTTAATTAACTAGCATGGGAGGCATATGAATGAAATTTTGAAGAAATAATTAAATATAAACTGTGTTTTTTTCTAAATAATCATAATTTAAATAATATAAGACTATCAAAATTAGAATAGCGATACGGCTGTGAGAATTTTTTTGAATTTACTTTTTTGACACCCTTGAGGTCATATCTAAACAGGAGAGGGACGAATGATTCATTTTGACTGGAAAAACTGCTGTTTTTTCAACCAAGATCACCCCCTCTTATTCATTTACTCTGTATATCAAAGTTTAAACTTGTTTGGGGGTATTCAAGAAATTTTCACTTTACATACCACATACCTACAATCGCTACAAAAAGGCCCCTCATATGCAATGCGATGCCATTTACATTCAACGTCACACATGAGAGTTTCTGCCTTTCTGCAAAGTTTTATGAGCACATAAACAATAACTACAGTCTAGATGTCACTTTTTATTCAGTCAGAGCCTAATGGTTTCATCTCTACTGTTTTATTCTAATTTTCATAAATGAGGTACTTGCTCGACTGTAATAATTATTGTCCATAACTTATACAAACACCACAGCGTACTGTTACTGATAGTTTAAGTCGTAATCTGAATAAGGGATACAATAATAAAAGGGCTCATTACTTTTCACAGAAGCGTCACCTACCTCTAGATCATTAATCTTGAGTATCCATGATGAAAGTTCGCGCAATGCAACTGAATGTTTTTAAATAATTTTCAGTGCTACTGTAGAATTTATATGAATGGGCGAGTCGGTTATTAATCTAATCTAAAGTCGACGTTTTCTGGTTTATCTATTTGAAGAAATTTTTTTCGAATATTTTACATTTGGTTATTTTGATAGGTAATTATTGTTAAATCTTTAAGGGCCTGTTACATGATAAATTTTAAGGCCACTTTATTTTCCAGTCACTTTAAAGTTTTTAAGTAAAATTTTTGGCGCATCAATGCTAAAATTATTAGCGCCTTTCGAGATTTTATAATTTGTGTAGTAGGTCTGTGTGTTTGATGTAGTCAAGTACACTGTCGGCATTCTGTCTGTCTAATAAGGCTTGTAATATGCTAATGTTTTCGAGTTTGTACTTTTTTCGTTGTCTGTTATATTTCCTACAATGTAGTACCTATGGTATGTTGTAGTATGTTGTTACAACGGTGAGTGGAGTAAGGCAGGTGTCACATGTAGGGGGCAGGGATTTGTCTAGCAGGGTGTTTGTGGGTGAGGGCTTTATGGCCGATTCGGAGGCGGTTTAGGAAAACATCAGGTTTGCGGTTTTCTTGTGACGACCAAGGTCGGGTGTTCGGTATTTTGCACAGTTTCTGAAGGGTATTCTCCCATTTTTCCTGCTATTTCCTCATTATTGAGAGCTTTAGCGAACTCTTGATGTCAACCTTAATGGCTAGGTTTGTTTTTTCTCCGTCGACTGCTGCTTCCTTCGCTAGTTGATCTACCATTTCATTTCCTTTTATTCCCTGGTGAGAAGATTAGTCCAGATTAATCCAGATTAATCCAGATTAGTTTGATTATTTTTCCAAGGGCTGCTGCGTGGGATATTTCTTCCTGAATGTCGTTGGCGACGGGGTGTTCCGTATCATATTGGGATATGGTGTGAATAGCGCTGAGGGAGTCTGTGAAGTCAGGCATTCTTTTGTATCAGTAGTGTTCAGATATTTCGTAGCTTGTAGGATACTGAAAAGTTCAACTGAGTGGATGGTGCTATACTTTGGAAGTTTGAACTTTCTTGAGTCTACAGGGTGATCAGTAACTCGCGCACTCAGAGCATGCTGTGGTAAACTTCACTTTTTAAGAGTGGTAAATTTTCTTACTGCAGTGTTGTAAGTTCTTTTCTTCCAAAGATATGACCATTTTTGTAAAAAATGAATAAGTAAATAAGTTCGGGTTAGATGGTAATATTATTATTTTTATTTCCATAGCAATGAAGGCATTTTAATATTAAATATTAAAAGAAAAGAACATCAATTTTTTTTCACAAAACCTCTTTATAGAGGAATTGAGAATGTTGTAAATTAATAACATATACAGGGTGTCCCAATATTCCATGGACATGGAGCAACCACAGATTACTGAGGTAAAAAAAAGTCGCTCGGACCAAACTTATCTTTATACCAAAGTGCTTCGTTTGTCCGTTAGAGGGCTTCAAAGTCTTTTAAAAATTTTAGTTTTTTTGAAATAGCTCAAAGTCGGCTCATTCTAATTCGATAAAATTTGGTAGATAAATTTCTTATTAAAAGTACTAACTTCTGATGTACATGATAATTTGACGAAAACCCCTGGTGAAACTACCCCTACCCTCCACTAAAATCGATCGTAATTGTTGATAGGGTAGCAGGAACGCTGTTCATGTTTTTTTGTTTGAAAGATACATAGTTTTAGCCCATTTTTGGTCTCCTACAAAAATCTGTAGCTTTCCGAGGTGCTATGTGATAAAATAAATTAGTCGATGATAACTAAATTTTTATTTCATTCTTTTGATTTGAAATCAAATTTTCAATTGTCAGGTGATTATTTTATCTAATCTCATAATAGATGCTCGATGTGGGCGCCGGTTTGGACCCTAGAAAGTTCCATCCTGCGCAAAAAAATGATTTAAACTTTTCTTGGAACCTCGTCGTTTTGCAAACTGTTTACTGCGTTTGAAAAAAACCGTTTGCAAATACCTGAAAAAAAAAAACCGAACCATATTAAACATCTTCTATGAAATTAGATCAAATAAACACCTGATAATTGAAAATTTGATTTCAAATTAAAAGAATGAAATAAAATTTTGGTAAGGTGTCATCGACTAATTTATTTTATCACATAGCACCTCGGAGAGATACAGATTTTTGTAGGAGACCAAAAATGGGCTAAAATGATTTATCTTTCAAACAAAAAAACATGAACAGCGTTCCTGCTAGCCTATCAACAATTACGATCGATTTTAGTGGAGGGTACGGGTAGTTTCACCCCTTCCCGGGTTTTCGTCAAATTATCATGTACATCAGAAGTTAGTACTTTTAATAAGAAATTGATCTACCAAGTTTCATCGAATTGGAATCAACCGACTTTGAGCTATTTCAAAAAAACTAAAATTTTCAAAAGACTTTGAAGCCCTCTAACGGACAAACGAAGCACTTTGGTATAGAGATAAGTTTGGTCCGAGCGACTTTTTTTTACCTCAGTAATCTGTGGTTGCTCCATGTCCATGGAATATTGGGACACCCTGTATATTTAAATCTGAACAAAATTTGAAGTTTGACAACCGCCTAAAGTCAACTTAGAATAAGAAATTTTCTTATTCTAAGTTGACTTTAGGCGGTTGTCAAACTTCAAATTTTGTTCAGATTTAAATATATACAGGGTAAGTCATTGATATGGGAAAGCTCGATTACACCTATACCATTAAAGATATCGAAATGAACCAAAAAGTGCTGTAAATGGGAGGGTAAAGTGCAGTTTGTAAAATTATTTTCAGATACACAGGATGGCCCAATATCGCTGTACGCCATACAACTTTGTTATTTTAAATAGGACACCCTCTATATTATTACCTTTTCAGATTATTTGAGAAAAGTAAAAAAGAATGGTTTGTAAAGTTGAAGTTTGTAATGAGCGATTTATGAGTTATAAACAAATGAAAATCGCGATTTTCCATTTTCAAAGCAGCTTATATTGAAAACGGCTCGAGATACGGCAAAACGGCTTACATGTCCCTATCTTAACTTTTCAAGCGGTATCCTATTGGATGGATGAAATTTTTATATACCGTGTGTCCCCGGATAGGTGAAACGACTCTTATAAAAGACAAAAATTTTTTGATTTCAATTTTCATGTTTTGGGGTTCAGCCCTGCTTGGCTAAAGAGTAATTTCTAACAAAATATTAGTTTTGAAAAATGAAGCATGCCTTGGAAATTTCCAAGAAACCGGTTTTTCGGTTGAGTAAAGTGCCTTTTATGTGGCAAATACGACAAAATGTTAATTGAAAAAGTTGTTCAGAATCAACATTTAGGTCCCTATACCAAATTTCAAAATCATAGGCCAACTTTTATTTTTTCCATTTATTTTTATGTTTTATTCCACAAATCAAAGAATTTCATTTTGTAACAAAGACTGCCATGGAAAAACCAAATTGTACCCATAGCAATAGGAATCTGTCAATATAAGTCTTTGTTACAAATGAAATTCTTTGATTTGTGGAATAAACATAAAAAAAATGTAAAAGATCAAAGTTGGCCTATGATTTTGAAATTTGGTATAGGGACCTAAATGTTGATTCTGAACAACTTTTTCAAAAAACATTTTTTCGTATTTGCTACATAAAAGGCACTTTACTCAACCGAAAAACAGGTTTCTTGGAAATTTCCAAGGCATGCTTGATTTTTCAAAACTAAAATTTGGTTAGAAATTACTCTTTAGCCAAGCAGGGCTGAACCCCAAAACATGAAAATTGAAATCAAAAAATTTTTGTCTTTTATAAGAGTCGTTTCACTTATCCGGGGACACACGGTAGAGTGGTAGAAAATTTGATTATTTTCATCACTCAGTATAAAAATTTAAGCTACATGATAGGATACCAAATGAAAAATTAAGATAGGAACATGTAAGGCGTTTTCCTCTATCTTGAGCTGTTTTTAAGAAAAGCTGCTTTGAAAATGGAAAATCGCGATTTTCATTTGTTTATAACTCATAAATTGCTCATTACAAACTTCAACTTTACAAACCATTCTTTTTTACTTTTCTCAAAAAATCTAAAGATGTAATAATATAGAGGGTGTCCTACTTAAAATAACAAAGTTGTATGGCGTACAGCGATATTGGGCCATCGTGTGTATCTGAAAATAATTTTACAAACTGCACTTTACCCTCCCATTTACAGCATTTTTTGGTTCATTTCGATATCTTTAATGGTGCTTCAATCGAGCTTTACCATATCAATGACTTACCCTGTATGTTATTAATTTACAACATTCTCAATTCCTCTATAAAGAGGTTTTGTGAAAAAAAAATTGATGAATTATATGGTATCTGTTCCAGACATTTTTTTATTAATTTTTATCACTATTATTGAAAAAATTAGCTTTAAACTCGGATGAGGGAAACTCTGTAACTTGAAAAACAACCATTGGATTCAATTTTTTTTTTTTTAATATCCTTAATATTAATGGGCTCTACATATGGAGTGCGCAAGTTACTGATCACCCTGTATATAAATGTGTAGGAAGGCCGCTTCCATGCTGTTTTGTATTTTTGACGCATCAGTATACAGAAAAATCGATATTCCTTATTTGGCCATATCTTTTTATTATTGAAAATAAATAAAATATGTTTAGTAGAATTACATAATTATTACTCTGTCGTCAAAGGTAGCCATTTCAGAAATTTTAAAACCTAGATCCCAGGTCAACTTTTCTTTTTCTAATGGTCGCCATATTGGCTTTTCATTATATCATCCCGAATTAATTCAAATCTTGTTGAGCCATTTTCGAGAAAATCGGGAAAAAATACGATTTGTTAAGTCATTATTATTATTGCCTTGACTTTTTAATTAAAAATGACGTCATATGACCAAAATGAAGTCGAAATTGAACGAAATTTAAAAAAAAACATCGAAAATAATGTTACAAATTGAAAGTTTTTTCCTGATTTTGACCAAAATGGCTAAATCGGCTTGATTTGTGACTGTAGCAACAGAGGAAGCATTTAAATATCAACAAATAATGATCCATTTAATATTTTCTAACTACAAAAATTTTTAGGGAAGTATGGCCTTCGGGTATGTTTTATTAATTTGAATACGAAAAATTTCCATTTTTTGCAACCATCATTTTGGTGCTGGTATCAACTAAATTCTACAGTGTCGCATGCAGATTTTATTTCCATATTATATTATGTATATCGGTTACATACATAAAATATGAGGTGCATTATTATCGAATGAAAATGCTATAACAAGACATGAGTCTTATCGATTTTACATCAACTGCTCTTATTGCTGCCAAGAACAATATTATAGAGATGCCTGTTGATGTTTTTTCCATTGAAAAGAGATGCTCGTTTCCCCCTAGATGTTTGCTAAAGATGTCAGACGTCCTTCCATGAGAAAACAAAAAACCTATATTTTTTTAAAAGACACTACTTTTTTAAATATCAGTAACTTTTTTTTTAACTATTTTAGCTTCCACGCATTGCAAGCGTGCGCAATAACATGTTTACCAGCACATGTGTTACTAAGCAAGCAATTACCAACAGGGCATTGTAGAAAGCGGTTACGTGTACGCAATCGAATTAAGCGATGCTTCACTCCTCGTGCTCACTGATAACAGCGCTCGAGGAGTGAAGCATCGCTTGCGCACACGTAACCGCTGATGATGTCTACCGCAGCTGTAGACGAAACGTTCGGAGCAACTCCATGGACCACGGCATAATAGCCCGGAATCAATTACGATTTTAATAGAATCCGGTCGTGAAAGCGTACACACATCACAGTTTTAAATTATAAACATGTGATCAGAGAAGATTTTATTGTTTTGAATTTGAATTGCTTTAAAAAATATTGACCCTAAATCGTTAAGCCAATCTCGAGTTTTTCTATTAATTTATTCATTGATCAAAAACATATTATTTAGAAATAGAGTGAGATAAATTAATTTAAATAAATCAGTGGAATAAACTGAAGGTAAAAATGTGATAAAAATTCCAAACCTTATTTATGAAAGTGCATGCGGTAATTAATTTTATTATTTAATTCAAAAAGATCAATTAGGAAATATTTAGATACCTATTAGGCTCATTTTAGACAGACATGAAATTCAGAAAAAATTAATTATATGCAAAATATAAAATATTATGAAAAAAATAACACTTGGGGGTATTTGTATTTGTATTTGTATTTTTGAGGGTGATTAAGTTACTGCGACCTAAAAGATCTATTGTATCCCCTCTACTGTGCTTCGCCTGGTGTGGAATCCCTTTAGTGAAGCACCCTCTCCAAGTTCGTTTCCTTGAGAAACTTCAGGATTTTGAGAGGATCAAGGTCGGGTAAGTTCCCTGCCTCTAGCTGGTGATGGCCCAGAACATTACTTCTTTTGAGTTCTATCGCATCGCAGTTGAGCAGCAGGTGACGTGGTGTCTCGTCTCCTTTCCCGCAGAATCTGCAGACGCCATTTTCTTCTATGCCTAACTTCCTCAGGTGTTCCTTGAGCTTGCAATGTCTCGTTAGGAATCCCGTCAGTGTTCTGTTAATTCTGTCGGTTAAAATTCCCGAGAAGTTCTTTGGATTGTCTCAACCCCGAGAGGTTCCTCCAATGAGTTTCTCTCAGTTTTCTTCTTCCTTTGGAATTCTGCTTGAAGAAAGTATCTTCGAAGCCACAGAATGGTTCTGGTCCTATGAAGGGTGTCGATGCTCCTTTTCTTGCCAATGAGTGGGCATTCTTTTTGCGCTCGAGGTGGTCTCGAGCACAAGGATTGTTTAGATTGCCGACTGTCTTGACTAGTGACAAGCCCCGCTCGGTCAGCAGTCTGTTTTGCGGTGATGTCCCGCGATTTCTTGGTTTTTTATTTCTTACCATGGTTGATCCCACGAGTAGCTAGGGAAGGGTGTTCCACCTATGCAGAGCCCCGCATGCAAAGGTGAGGGGATTGATACAGTGGGGTGCCCCCTGGTGCCCCAAGGTTGAATCCAGTAGGGCTGGTCTTCTATCCAGTCACGCATCCCATCAGCCTGGACCCCCGCCTTAGGATTTAGGTTTTTTAGCGAGGTTGTCTCCTCTTGGTTCAGGCGATTAAGCCGAGACCCCCGCATCTCTCTGTGCGCGGAACGTGACCACGACAACAGATGATACGGTATATCAGATAGTCCACAGTCGGACATCTCTGGCGCCGTTTCCCCTAGTGCAGACCTTTAGTCACGACACGACAACCAGGTTAGGGGAGGTGGTCCGCGGCAGGGTTTTGAGCTACCAGTCTAGAATTTTACCTCCGACGAGCTTTATCACCACTGCTAACCTTACTCACTTACGCTCATTGTAAGGCCTTCCCCCTATCCGCCACCTGGGGACGCGCCCGATGGGTACTCAACCGCACGGGACACTTGGGGGTACTTACAAGAAATAAAAACCTATCCTTTGTTTTGTTTTTGCAACGGAACTGCAACTGCAACTCTTGGCGGCCGAGGTCATCGTTAAAGTAAAAAGTGAACCTTTATTTTTTTTTAAGGGGGAGCATCGGTCTTCACTATGTAGTTAAGACAAAGTCGCTCCATACCGGTAATATGGGTTTGGAGCCTCTTGCTCATACACCCAGCTTCAAGTATGCCAAATAAATACTAGAAAGGACAACACAGACACCCAGAGCCTTCACCGAGAATCGAACTCAGTCCGCCGGGTCCAGTGATTCAGCAGACCGCCCACTGAACCACTCGGCCACCGGTGTGCTCTAGTAAACCTGTATTACCGCTTTACTAGGGTAGCGCATTCTCATTCTCACAAAAAGTTGGGAAAAAAGTTGGGAATGTCAAATTTGACTTCATAAACGTCAGATTTTTCATGAACGTACAACTGCCTAAAAATTCACATAATTTGTTATTAAGTCCGCGTATTAAAACGTATTTTTCTTAGTAACTACGTGTTAGATACTAAAGTCTCCAGCTTCGTAGATCCTATAAACCCGTAATTTTGTTTTTAATACCCACTGAAAGAGGATTATCGATTTCTATTCGTGTTATTATTTTGTTTCATTTTTCAAACTTCACTTTTTTCCACATGATACCTACGCCTGTGACCAAATGTGCAAAAAATATGACATCCAGCTGTTCAAACATAACCGTGTTTAGTAAACGTCAACGAGTGAATGCGCTACCCTAGTAAAGCGGTAATACAGGTTCCCTAGTGTGCTCAAGTGAACCTTTATCTCCAAAGCAACTAGATATTGACATGAACAACTGACGTTTCAGCTTGAAAGCTTGACGGGTGAACATATTCTAGGTTGCGTTTTCAGATAGATTCGACTCTAAGGTTTCGATTTTACCAGAGGCGTTGACATTTGTGTAGGCAATCTGTGTTATTTCAGTATAGTCCAGTCATTACGTCGGAAATAACGGGTTAGAAATGCAAATGAACCGAGAAAGCCAAATTTTGGATATTACGTGGAGAGGGTCTAGAAAAGCTTAACTTCAAATTGTCGATCAAAATTACCTTGTGCATTTTCCGCCATCTTGAAAAAAGTATTAAATTCAGTTTTTTCATCATAACTCGGTTTTCCGTTCAGATACGAAAATTTTTATGCAATACTTTTTTGTTGCTTTTCTTACAATCTACAATTAAGGTCCTTTACATTTTTTACGTATCGTTTATCGTTATCGAGATATCGATCGAAAAAATCATAAATTTGGGTAATGAATTTTGTTTTTTTGCTATTTTCTTTTTTCTCGTGAAAGATATCGAAAAAATGTTTAATATCAAACTTGTAGAGCGTATTCAGCCCTACAATTTCATTTTTTTATTTTATATTTTCGACAAAAATTACGACCTCTAGCGCGCCCGACGCTGCAATGCCTCGCCATACAATAATTGTACTAGATCTAGTACTTTTTTACTAAATCTAGTGATCGTACTGATGAGAATCTAGTACTTTTTTGAAATTCGCCATTCTTATCTAAACCTGTAAGGTGCATGTGCATTCAGTACTTTAGGTTAATTAATAATAATAAATAAATAATAATAACCTAACAGTTCTAACAAAACAACAAGATATTAATTTTTCGATACCATACAGAAAATGCTTCCTTTCTTTCATGCCAGCGGCCACTTCCTGTATGCGAAGTCTGCTCATTTATATCTACAAGAAGATATGCGAGCTCTGCATGAAAAAATACCCATAGATGATTATGTCAAGTTCACTGAACGTGGCTACCTTACGATTCGTCGCGCAGAAAAATTTTGGTCTGCGATTATGTCAGACATGACGATAGAGCATACTCTTATGCGATCCATGAAAACAACAGGAGGATTGACTCAGGGACGGGGAATTACAGACAGCACAATAGCATCGTGGACTTTGGGCATGGTTAAGCTTCAAAACATTTGTGAACAAATTGAAAATTTTTCCTGAGTATCTTGCTGTACAACCGAACAGCACGTTGACATGAGACCCTCGCGGATTTCTCGAGACAATAATTGTGACGTTGAGAAATTGGACATGTGGCTCGCAGGTCATAATCCTTTTCAAGAGAAGAAAGAATTGATGTCTATTGGCACAGCAATTATTGCAAACGAGAACATTAATTGTCATCATGCATACGAAATTGGTCGCGACATGATGACTAAAATTATAGGAGCGGATTTCGGGTCCTTATCATTCAGAAGGAAGGATAAAGTGCTCTCTTTATCGGCAGTAAGTACCAGCATTATAATCGACAAGTCACCAGTTCCGATCGATCCATTGTTACTTTTCCAAAGAATGTGCATAGCGTAGAATTCCGAGACTGACCTGAAAAAATTTCTGGCATACGAACTCGCTCCGTTCCCATTGTCTTTGTTCACCGAAGAAGGAATGCGAAAAGGAACAAGGTCGTTATTATACAATGCCTTCGAACCCTGTCAAAACTTACAACCTGGTGACAGACCCCATCACATAATCGACGATGGTTTCCTTCTGCACAAAATTGTTTGGGGTCGAATCGAGACGTTTGACCTCATCTGCAAGAAATATGTCACATAGGTGCAACAACACTTTGGAGAAAATGTGACAATATTCGACGGTTATCCAACTGACATGAGACTCGCAGGAACTAAAACTTCGGAATGGGTTAGACGTTCTAGGAAGAACCAATCATCAGAGTTCACGTTCGATGAAACTACTGCTCCGAAAGTTAGCCAGGAGAAGTTTCTTGCAAGGGACCAAAATAAAAACAACTTAATACAAATGCTTCGCCGTTATTTTACAAAAACCGGAATAAAAGTAGAGCAGGCTTTTGAGGACGCTGATACTCTCATTGTAACCACAGCAATTAAAGAAGCATCGATTTATGACTCTGTGGAAATCGTCGGCGAAGATATCGATCTTTTGGTTTTAATTACCGGACTTGCACAGGACAAAAAAATATATATTTTTTCGCAAACCAGCTAAAGGAAAAAAAACCGGCAAAACTGTACTCTCCGAATAGTTTCAAGGATGATAAGTCTGTTCTTGAGAACATTCTTTTCATTCATGCTTTCAGCGGTTGCGACACCACATCGTCTTTTTATAATATTGGAAAGTCGAAATTCGAGAAAACCCCGACCTTACGGTCATCAGTGGAATTATTTAAGCATGAAAACATCGATCCGAAGATGCTAGTTTGCGCTGGAAAGCTATTCCTTATCGCTCTGTATGGCGGTGATGAAGAGGAGACATCGATGAATATTTTGCGGTTCCACCGCTTCGCAAAATCAATGACGACAAATAAGTTCAATAATCTTTCACTACTCCCACCAACGGAAAGCGCAGTCTGCCAACACGTTTTCCGGACATAACTACAAGTAGTACAAACGTGGCTCGGATTTTTCAAAGATCCTCAGGAATGGGGTTGGCGAAAGACTAATTACGGGCTTGAACCAATTAGCACCACAGCCGAACCCGCTCCACCTGAACTTTTAAAACTCATTTCATGCAAATGTAAAGGAAAGTGTGGGGCTGCTTGTGGGTGCAGGAAAGCAGGGATTAGCTGCTCCGTTATTTGCCTGCACTGTAGTAGTGGACAAATATGCAACAACGTCGCCAGAGTCGACATTTTATTCAACGACGATCACGATGATGATGATGATTTTGATGTTTCAAGCGTCACAGCATTATTGACTGCGATTCAAGAGTCTTCACGACTCGAAGAGTCTGCCGAGGAGGAACTTCTACAGCCAGGACCATCAAAACGACAAAAAATGTTTGAAAAAAAAATGACCACCTTTAATTATTATTTTTTACTACACAAAAATTATTTGATCAATAAATCTCATGTGTTTGATTTATAATTTAGCTGGTTTATTAATTTATTTTGTATTGCAATAATTCCCTGAACAACCTTTCATTCATTTTGACGTGTGGATACAACCGTGCGAGCGGCTAAAAATCAAAACTGCACAATCTTACCGACTTCGCGGCGCGCTAGAGGTCGTAATTTTTGTCGAAAATAAAAAATAAAAAAAAGAAATTGTAGGCCTGAATACGCTCTACAAGTTTGATATTTGACATTTTTTCGATATCTTTCACGAGAAAAAAGAAAATAGCAAAAAACAAAATTCACTCCCCAAATTTATGTTTTTTTCGATCGATATCTCGATAACGATGAACGATACGTAAAAAATGTAGAGGACCTTAATTGTAGATTGTAAGAAAAGCAACAAAAAAGTATTGCATAAAAATTTTCGTATCTAAACGGAGAACCGAGTTATGATGAAAAAACTGAATTTAACCCTTTTTTCAAGATGGCGGGAAATGCACAAGGTAATTTTGGTCGACAATTTGAAGTTAAGCTTTTCTAGCCCCCCCACCCCCCCCCCCTCACGTAATATACAAAATTTGGCTTTCTCGGTTCATTTGTATTTCCAAATGTATATAATGACTGGACTAGTATAGAAGAAGTGATTATTTGGGCTTGAACTTTCGAGGTTCAAGTGGTCACTCTCCACGAGACCGCAATAGTTTTTATAGCTACCAGTTCCGTCAGGTTTTTGGTCAAGGTAGGTTTTTTTTCATTTTACGAACATTTGAAGGAAAAAAAAACCTACCCTGACCAAAGACCCGACTTACTGCAGCAAATAAGTGTTTTAAAATTATTTGTAACCAATGATGACACTTTAAGGCCTTATTTCTCAACTACTACTTGCCGGCGCAAAAATTCAATGGTAAAAAATGATATTTCTAGAGACACAAGCTATCCGAAAGTAGAAGACAAATCGCCCTATACCCATGCCGCTCAAGTAAATATTCACCAACTAAAACTACTATTTTATCAGAAACTTTTTATCTCCATTAGATATTTATATTCATTGGGAGAAAATGCAATGCTTATTGGCGTATTTTTTAACTAAAATGACGATTTCTTATTGCATGCATTAGGAGACTTATTTAACTATTTACAAAAAAAAATCTACCTATAGGTATCTTTATTCTGGTTCGTCTGTAACAGCATTAAATTATACTTCCTTGGTGTGGAAATTACCTATAAGGATTAAAGACCTTTTAAAGGTTGGTGTGCAATTTACCTCTGGGATTAGAGAGCAGGTAGTCTTAGTGTGGAATTTACCAACTCCGTCGAGGTTATAGTTACTTTGTTATATTTGTGTTGTTACTTGTTTAAAAAAAATAAAGACTGTATTATTGTAAGACTTTTGATTTGGAATAATTAAAGTAAGAAAGTTTTTTATTATGTTTACCGAAATACCGTTTTTGTACGTAAGTACTTAATATTTAACGACATTACATCTTTCAAAATTAGCATCACACTTGATTACGTAAAATGGCGAAAAAGATAAATATAATGTTTTGTAATTATAGCTGTTTATTGTAAATTTAATGGGTTTTAGATACATACTTATAATATTATATTAATTATTGTAATGGCGTCTCTCAGATGTGCTGCATGGTAGCTTATCAATGTGAAGTTGTTCGTTTACTCTATTTAAGTATTCTAAATTCACAAAATTTTTAGGAGAATATAAATTTTTCTTGTGCAGCAGATAATAGCGAACATCTCGGGCACATCAGAGCACATCATTTTTTCAATCGAAAATCCAAATTGGCGGTGTTAACTAAAAAACTAAATGCTCATCGTAACCATCTCAGTCTTTCCAAACTTTTGCGCAACCCTTCTGACAATATTTTTGTTCGGATGACGTCTTGAGGGAAACCTTATTAAATGGTTCCGTGAAGCAGCTCTCTATTATTCTAATTACCTTGCCAGCTTCAAGGCACATTAGTATAATTATTGTAGTCTTCGTTGAATAATTAAGATTAGTCTAACATGTGATCAAATTAATAACAGTGGCTGATTAACTTCGCAAATCCCACTAATAGCAAGAATTAACACACCTTCACCTTATTGGTTTTATCTTTATTTACATTATTGAATATTTTCTAGGATTTACCGCTTCATTCCCAAAATTTAAATTTTTGTTAAACTAATTAGTTTTTTTCTTTTTGTGTTTTATCAAATAATTTACGATATTTTTTTTAGGGCACATCGTTCTGAACTGTGTACATAGATAAGACGAAGTCGATCCACTTTGGTAATTTCAGTTTCGAGAACTATAGCTTCTTCAGTCATAGACAGATTTTTCTCATATAAATAATTTAATGAACAAAGATTACACAAAGATTCTCCATGACGAGACTGGGATTTGAATCCACACGAACACACGACAGAAGTCTCAATGACTAAAGACTGAAACACAACAATATCGCATCGTATTACGACCGTATATCGAGCGTCACTTGAATGAAAGATTCACACAATTTTAGACAAGTTGGCCGCACACAGACACATTTATTCGCCGTGTCGTGTCCGAGCGACGTGTCCGTGGCGAGTATTGAATAAAGTTTATTTAATGGTGCCGAGCCATGCATGTAATGTCACCGAGATGACGGCCGACACACTGTCGTAATAAGATGCGGTGATCTGTATCCTAACGTTTAGCTCTAAACACGTTAATACGCTGCGCTACCAGCCGATCCAATTTACGATCTATTTGATTTATTATCTTTACTTGTCTGTAACAATAATTCTTACTAATAAAATAATTTTTTTTGTAGAACTAGACAAAGGCGTAACTCGTTCATCATCACTGTAAGCAATTTTCTGCAACATTTCAAACACGTTGATATAAATTTTTGTTAGGCTCGAAACTCTTAACAATAAAATCAAAAATAATTTCAGCTTAGGCGTCCAGATAAATTTATGATTAACAGATTGTGTTCAATCAAGAAAATGAATATTCATTAGAGAATCATATTCGGAAATGGATTTCACGCAAACGAATAATTGATTTATGCGCCTTAAGGTGGATCCACATCAATACAAATTTTCGTTGTGCGTTGTGTGTTGAAATTCAGCGAAAAATTTGCGCCAAAAATTTAAATCTGGTGAAATATTTTACCACGTAATTTTTATATCTTGTTCGTTGTGTGCGCGAATCCACTTGTGGGATGTGGATCGTCGATATTTGAAATAATAACATTCGCTAATGATTTTCTTATTTTTCTATCTATCAACGATTGTAGTCATGGATTCATCAATCAATTTCCTTTTATGTCAAATCAGTTTCACTTTATGTCAATTGCTTTTCCTATTTACGTGCAATGACAGTATAATAAATACTGGAAAAGCATATTTGATAAAAAAGGAATCTTATTTGACAGAAGAGGAATTTCAATTGAAAAATCACGCACTGATGTTTGATAAATGGGAAAAGCATTTGATAAATTAGGAAAGGCAATTGACAAAAGAGGAAAATCAAAAGCAAAAGACTGTAAAATTAACAAAGTAGCCAAAATATCTAGTAAAAAATTACCAAAGCACTGATTCACGTCCACATTAATATCACTGTGCGGAGCAAATCCCTTTGAAGTTGGTTGAAAACCGACAGCTCATCGGATCGTGTGCGTCGTTCCTTGCAAAAATGTTTGCGTGAATTTATTTGCGGCGCACAGTCCACATATATGAATATTCCGCCGCACACGAGCAAATTTGTGTCAAAAACAACGCACAACGAAAATTTGTATTGATGTGGATCCACCTTTAGATAGCTTGATTTATTGAATTCCAGCAAAAAATTCAAAATTCATGTATAGAATCGTGCATGCAAATGGAAACTTAATTTAGACAGGATTTGTAGAAAAAAATTTCTTTGAGATTGAATCTGTAAAACTGTAAAATTAAAGACGGTTTTACTGATTCAATATAACATGAAATCTTTTTCCAAAATGAACCTAAAATTAAGTTTTGATATGCTTCAGTTTTTTCGAGTTGTTTTTGGATTATCTTCTTGCTACAATAATTATAATACAGGTGTTCCTGAAATGCTCCCCCCCCTCACAAATGTTCCTCGGAAGAAACTAAGTTGATTTAGACCAAGCAACAAAGCAATAAAATCATAAAATTCTGACAAAAATAGTAACGGAATACCGCCGAAGCCATCACACGCGGAATAGTGCCCCAAGATCCTAACTGCGCAGTTTTTTTTTCTACTCGAGTATACCGTTTTCTTTATTTATTAATAATTTGGTGCAAAAAATTGCATTTTTTGTTATTTGCTTATAAAAGAAAACTGATGAAACTAACAATATATGGTATGCAGAACTTCTGATAAACTAACTCAAAACTAATTATCAGACAACGTCTGGGTTTTGCATACAGGAAGTACCTATCAATTTCGACTGTTCGCAAAAAGCCTGCACAACAACTCAAAAAATTGCGATATAATGAATTTTTGAAAAACGCTATTTTTTTCTTTTGGTTTCCTCCATTAATTATGAACCGATCAGGTTCTTTCAATTTTCATTTTATTCGTATTTTAATTCTCTACAATTCGTCTATTGGGATCGTTCACATTGCTCAATCAGTTTTTCTTTTATAAACAAAAAAATCGATTTTTTTGCACTAAAGTGTTAATGAAAAAAAAAGAAAAGAAAATGGTAAACTCGAGTAGAAAACTGTGCAGTTCGGATCTTACGCGTGTGATGGCTTCAGCGGTATTCCGTTATCTACTATTTTTGTCCAGAAAAAACTCTGTTTGCTTGGTCTAATTTAAGTCAACTTATCTTAGTACAAAGTTGCTTAGTTTAGCCACTGCGAGATGCCAAACTGTCTGAATAGGTTTTACACCCCTTAAACTTCTACGCCAAAGCAATTAAATTTTTTGACATATTTAACGTAGATTAATTGACTCTACAAAAAAGTACTCTTGATAAAAGTCGCCGAACCTTATCGTTTAGAACATAATCGCATTTTAATGTTGAAATGTAAATAAATTATATTATCCTACGTAAATTAAGAAATACCCATGAAAACACATGAGAAACTTCCTATAAAAATCAACATTCAAATGCGGACTATCATATACAGGGTGGGTTTTGAAAACGAAACATGCCTAAAAACTTGGAAACTGAAGATGTATGCGAATAACGCCGAAACAGGTAAATTTTGTTATCGAAGGGGACATATTTTGGTGACAAATTTAACTACCCAAGTTGATCCCCTTGGCAGGGGTAGCTACTTCTTCGCCACCCAAAAAGAGATATGTACCCCGGGGCTGAGCAAAACTAGCAAACTAGATGGTAGAGGACTGAGAACGCACACAGCCTGGCCCGGTGCGATACCATCTTTCTGGCTAAGGCATCCTAAAGCAGCTTTAAAGAGCTGACGTTTCGTTGCTGTGACAGATATTCCGGTCCATGGAGTGGGAAACAAAAAAAAATGCATGGATGGCGTTCCCGGGGTTAAAATTTTCCGGTGTTAAAACGACCCCCCATTCGGATCTCGTGGCGGGGGCTAATCTAGGAACACATTTATGCAAGAGAAAGAATAGTAACATCTAACGAATGGAATAATTTTTAGTTGACTTTTGTAACATATTAGAGGTCTAAACACGAACATCAAATAAGTACACCAACATCTGTTGGCAAATAAACCTCACATTTTAGCACTGTGCGAAACAAAAGTCCAAGCGTCATCAAGCACAGTTAATTATCTCTATCCAGGACATGACTTTCATTTCTGATTTAGACGTAACTTCGGAATTGGCATTTTTGTCAGAAGTGGCCTCTTCTGCTAACGTGAGAAATACCTTGATCCTCATGACTTTGATGTCATGTCGTAGCTTAGGATAACAGACTGACAAACGAGTAGATTTATCTGTTGTTTATACCGACCACCAAGTGATAAGCATTACAGGGCACTTTTTTGTCTCTGACAAAGACTGTTGATTTCATACAGATAAATAAGCCGAGAACCCTGAAGCCGAGATAACAATTTTGGGAGATTTTAATGTACATAACATCAATTGGCTTAAATAATAAAACTTCAGTGACGAAGAAGGCCGTGAAGCGAAATCGTTTGCGAAGAAATGGGTTTTACCCAGCTCGTTGACTAACCAACCCGCATTACCGATCGCGAGGGAGAATTGGCTAGCCCTTCTTGATCTCTGTTTGACCACGCGCTCTCAAATATATACTATCGCGATGAAAGCCCCACGGGTTCCTCCGACCACAAACTCGTCTCGACATCAAATAATAATGTGCCCTACCAATGAGTGTCAAAAAAGCAAGTAAACCACGTATAGTCTGGCACTATGGATCGGCCAAATTGGAAGAGCTCAGGGAATATGCGCGGTGGTGTATATACAGGGTGATCAGTAACTCGCGCACTCTGAGCATGCTGCGGTAAACTTCACTTTTTAAGAGTGGTAAATTTTCTTACTGCAGTGTTGTTAGTTCTTTTCTTCCACAGATATGACCATTTTTGTAAAAAAAAGGTGACAACACTGCACTGAGCATGTGAATAAGTTCGGGTTAGATGATATTGTTATTATTTTTATTTCCATAGAAACGAAGGCATTTGAATATTTTATATTCTAAGTTGAGCTTAGGCGGTTGCCAAACTTCAAATTTCGTTCAGATTTAGGTATGGATATCAATTTCCTACATTCTCAATTCCTCTGTAAAGAGGTTTTGTGAAAAAAAAAGATGCATTATATGGTATCTATTCCAGACATTACAGTAACCTGAATTTTTCATTAATTTATTTATCACGGTTAATGAAAAAATTACTTTTAAACTCGGATGAGGGAAACTCTGTAACTTGAAAACCAACCATCGGATTCAATTTTTTTTGCAGAATATCCTTATTAGTTTTAATGGGTTCTATATCGCCCTGCATTCGGAGTGCGCGAGTTACTGATCACCCTGTATATAACAAACCAATTATTGTTATATGTTCTGTAGCGTTTCAGGTTCAATTTAAGAACTGTTTGCGAACCTATTCCAGAAAAGAGTTAGTTAATTTATTTATGCCAACTTGGCAAGACACTGCGCGCGCAGTAAACAGCGAACCTGAACAGCAACTGAAGTTTGAACGACTTGGACTCACAGCGCTCGCTCAGTGACAAGTGGACGCATCAGTGTGTGGTGAACTGTTCTGATTCACTGAACAGTTCAGAACTGTGACTAGCAAAACATCACTATTCATGATGGAATAAATCCGTCTTCAAAAGTCATTATCTCGAGAACAGGTGTTTTTGGGGGGTTATGTCCATGAAGACTGCTGATCTACTCATCGAATACTACCGATCCCGAAAGTTACATCAATTTTGATCGGGAGCCAATTCCCATAAGGATTCTGCGGGACCTTTTGAATTTTATTCAATTTATTTATAGTAAAATTATTGTAAAATTGTTAATAGAACTAAATTGGTTAGTTCTTCTAGTTCTGTTTGGCTGGTAAAAATTTCTGAAGCCGAACGACTCCGTCTTATCTGCCATTAGAAAACTGCGATTCTTTCTTTAAAAATATAAATATCTACAGCTACTGTCCTTGCCATTGAATTTTAGATGGGATAAGTTATAATATATTCTATGTTAAAATACAAGTTCCAAAGGGATAGGGTATTAAATTCAGAAACCGTTCTTATTGTAGTAGTGAAAGGATTAAGATTAGCTCCAAGAAAACTAAGCTTGTTATTGAGCCTACAATGGCTACCCCTGTAGAATTCTATAGTTAAGTTCTGACTATTATGAAACACAGCAGGAGGGAACCGAACTCCAAGTTGTGAGACTTGTTTGATATGGGAATAGAAGATCCTGGTAGCTCTTGGTTTTCATACAATGAACGTTATTTCTAACACTTTCTGAATGCGAATCTCATTCAATAGAACAAATCATGAACGAACATTGAACAGTTTCAGTTATTGTCAACTGGAAGAGCATATTTAAACTACAGGGAGACGGGCCTATACTGATAGGGGTAGGCCCGTTTTTACTTCGTCGTTGAGAGAAATGTTTATGCCGTTTACTAGTTTTCATTGGGTTATTTATAGTATATTGAACTTGAACAATAAATTTGTTTTTTTAATATTGGGCCGTTTGTTTGTTGAATCGGACTTTGACTTTGACACTGACTTCTATAAGGTATTTGATATGTGAATGTGTTGCTTCTAAGCAAAAAATTATGTTTTAACAAGTGGAGTTTCTATGTAAAATTTCTAAGTGGAATTCGAGGTTTCTGTCTGATGACTCTTTTATAAATAATAGAACAACCAATAAGGTAAGGACAACCAAGTATAAACAATAATTTGTCTTTCAAGTCAGTCCTTGTCTCCTCGTACTATTTATTTAAGTGTATTATTATTATTGGTGCACTCTCAGACAATTAAATTTCTTGTTTAAGGGTGCCCTATTTCTCGCACCTAACCTCGATTCTTCTGATTCACATATTCGAACAATTCGAACGACTCGTTGATTTGGCCCTGAAAAGTTGTGACATTCAATATCCAGTATCAAGGAGTTAATTAACAGTAAAACACAAAAGTTCTACTGTTCTTCATCATATTAGAAAGTGTATAGTTGAAAAAACTTATCTCAAAGTAGCATTGAAATATAACAACAGTAGGGTACGTGTATTACTGACACTGAAGCTTACTAGGGTAGCGCATACGTGATAGATGAAATGAACTTGCAGCCGTCTAAAAATTCGCACAATTTGTTAGAGTCAACGTATTTAGTAAAAATGGTAAACTTTTGCCTCACTAGAGGATCTTTCAACTACACTCAGGTGCAAAAAAAAACGGGCCACGTAGTATTTTTTGAAAATCGAGTATATTTTTTTAATATTTTGGGTTTTCTAGTCGATTCTATCTTTTGTTCCATCTCTCATTTATTTATAGCTCCATTATAAGAGCAGAATTTGCAACTTAAATTATCCAAAAGAATCTTTTTTTTTCTTTACAGGGTGGATAATAGTGATAAATAATAATAATAAACAATAATTAATAATAAATAATAAATAATAACTAATCTCTTGACACAAGTTTTTGTAGACTCTTCTGGAAGACCAAAATTTGATATAAAAATTATTTTCTAAGCTAAAAACTTAGATCAATACAGAGATATACAGAGTAATCGGTTTAAATATTTCATGACATATAAACTTACTAGCTATGGATTATAAAATTTAATTCAAAGTTTGATCCTAAATAAAAAATGAGAAAAAGAATATATTTAACAAATCGGCTTTTTACGTAAGCAACGCTTATCTTAGTTAGGTACAACCTGACTCATTAACCATCAGTTACCTATTTTGGTTGCGAAGTAGTGCTATGGCGGTACCTGATCTGATTAATTAATTTAGTTTTACAGGTGACGTTAATAAAATAAAAATAAATTGTTTGAACTCAAAAAAAAGAATAATAAAAAAAACTAAAGGACGTAAAAACAGTGAAGCTATAGGTGTTAGTCTTATCGACTTACTACTTGGACATAGCCCTTGTACTTATTGTCTCTCTGTAGCCCTGACTGCAGCTGCTAGAGACCTCTTCGTTAAAACCAAAAAAATGACCCACTCGTCAATTTTCTACAGTCAGCGCTATAATAGTGGAAAATTTAGCACGCGAAAAAATTTCGCCGCGGTAGTTGCTTTTTCGGCTTAATTAAGTTTGATTTTCTTTCAAAAACGCATATTGCTTAAATATTATTTGCGCAAAATGTTTTTTTAATTGGGTAATTTTATTTACTCCGGCTTATTGTAAAATATCATGTTTTTTCAGCAATTAACAGTTTTCTCGTATCGATTGTGAAAGATATTGTAATTTAATTCATAATTTCTTTTTCTTTTCAAAATTAAATAATTGTGCCATAAATACCGCAACTATCCTGGCGCCGCCACAGATGCTATCATTGAGATCTAGTAAACTATAGCAGAGGTCGGTTAAATTAGAGAAAAGTTACACTGTTTTATGCTTATTAAGGATCTGAAATAAAATTTAGGAAAACTTCAGATGTTGCTGAAATATCCTGAAAAAAAATGGAAAACCGAGATTTATAATTTAATTAGCCATATCTTTTTTATTGTTAAAAATAAAGCAACTATTTTTTAGATCGGGCTTTAAGAGCAACTATTGTTTTTCCTATGACTACCATATTGTTTTCGCATTTCGTTCGGTATTAAATAAATCAAGGAAACTATAAAAATCCAATAAATTAAAAAAAAAATCAAAATTATATAGGTATAGGTATCTATTTTATAAAAAAAATATATTTTTTCCAAATAACGTTCATATGATGTCAAATTTCTCGCCTAATGGTGTTCTGTTATATGTATTCGGTAAAAAAATTTTTTTCGAAAAAAGAACAATTTTAGATTTTATTCATTTATAGATTTTTAGTTTTCTTGATTTTTCGTTTATACCGAATTACATTAAAAAACAACATGACCGCCGTATAAAAAACATAAGTTGACCATGAATACCATGCGATTTATTAGTCTCTTTTGAAATTTTTTTTAATGTCAAATGGATATCTGGACGACTTATACGACTGGTATAAGTGGGTCATAGAAATTATATGCCGATAAAACTGAAAAATGAGTGCAAATTTGAAAATTATTTGGAATTTTCTTTTGTAGGTATATTTCTACATTATTAGTGAACGTTTTAACCGATAATACGCTTGTTAAATAGCAATCGTAATTTTCAAAAATTATTTCCCATTTAAATTAAATCATTTTTCAATAAATCTCAATCTGAAGATATTATTTACACAAACCTGAATTTGCATATTGGATTTGTAGAAGGGCAGAACAAGTCCGCTGCACTTCGGCCACAAATGGCCCATTGTGCTTGAATTTGCATATTAAATTTAAAACACTATGACCCACTTAACAAGTTTACAGTTCTAATAATTGTAGCGTAAATCTTTGACTAGTTACCTATGTTAACAGTCAATGCAAATAATACCTAAATTGACTTTGAGAATGTGTGTAATGGCAGTCAAAAATGCAACAAAACGAGTTTTTGATTGATAAGTCAGATCAATGGAGGTTCATGTTTAGAAAACCGATGCACTGCACAGGTCAGTATTTTGATGAAACGATCCTTGGATGGAAGTGCTGGATATGTTGTATCTTCCAATATTATATTCCTGAACTGAACGTTAGGTGAATGGGATCCCAATCATTTCGATTGCTGGTCTATAGAATATAGAATTTCAAACAGAATAGGGCAATTTACAACAAAGATAGTCTAGTCAAAGCTTTGATAAATCGAATTCCCTTTCAGCCCTTTCAGTTTAAACTGCTTTTGACCACAAGGTACAATTATTGCAACAATTGATAGTGATTGTTTCAACTCAGTTTTAATCAAATACAAAGCTTTGATAAATAAAATGCCCAAATTGTAAAAAGTACAACCCAAAATTAATCAAGAATCTGTTGTCAGTTAAACATTTCTACCGCTAGATCATATCAGAGGATTAAGAAACTACAAATCAAAGGCCATAAGCGGTTTTATGCCATATGGGTAATAAAATTTCCTGTCGGAACTTGACAATTTTTAGTAGTCTTAATGATAGAACGTCCAGGCATCTGTCCTGCTGGAAGGAGCTTCCTGAAGGACAGTTGGACAAACCCGTCAGTTCTGCTGCCAGTACGCTATTTTTAAATATGAGTTGTCCTGCCAGAAGGACGTGGAAAGCTTCCGGCAGTACAGAAGTACCATAGGCGAGTTAGATGATGAATTTTTTATTTTTAAGAAATAAAAATCTAGTTTTCTGAGTAACGTATTTATTCATAAAAAAACAAGAACATTCCTTAAAATATAAAATAAAATTCTCCGCTCGTATCGCGCTGAAATCCTCGCAACGTTGCCACATACAAGTCGTTCTCCAAATTCAAGGATCGATCCTTTCCTTATTCTCGTAGCTTAAAAATGTTGCCACTTTTAGAGTGAAGTTAGTATGATAAAAAAGCGTAAAATAATCCCAATTAGTAGGTGGAAAAATCGCAAGGGAAAGTCGGCACAATCCCAAGGGAGATGAGGCTATAAGAGGTAATCAGTTTCGTCACTATAGTATGACGATTTTCAACAGTAGGTCGATATCTAGATTTTTCACACCGATCATTGAACTATACATAATATACAGGGTGTTAGTTAAGTACGGGGCCAAACTCCAAAGGGTGCTTCCTTGAGTGATTTTAAGAAGAAAAGTTCAAATAAACATGGGTCCGAAAAATGCATATTTTTCAAGATACAGGGTGTCAAACTTAAAAAAAAATTCGAATGTTCGTGAATATCTCTAAACTCTTTCAATCAATTTTGTTGAAATTTGGCAGTTCTGTTTGTAATAACAAGAGGGTAATTTAGCCCCAATTAGATTTAAATTATTAATTCCAGTGGCGTCCCGGAAGACAGTCTAACTAATATTTTTGATTAAAAAATTGGGCGCCACTGACTTTTTTTTAATTTTGTATTTTTTTCGAATTAAGCAACTAGAAATACAACTATTTTATCTCTTGAGTTTTTTTCATATCTTGCTTTGTTTTCGAGAAAAAAAAATAAAAGTTTGACACCCTGTATCTTGAAAAATATGCATTTTCGGACCCACGTTTATTTGAACTTTTCTTCTTAAAATCACTCAAGGAAGCACCCCTTGGAGTTTGGCCCCGTAGTTAACTAACACCCTGTTTTATGCAAGGTATCATATGGCCAGTCCTTATAAAATGACCATTTAGGGCCGGTTGTTCGTACGCCAGTTAAAAATTTTGAGATAATTACTGATTTTAAATTGCAAATTTTGAAAATACGGCGAATATAATTAATGATCTTGTATTTTTAATCAGTAATTAACTCTTTTTAAAGCGAGCAGAATTCATTTTCAGAAATATCAGACCAATGGTTTGATAATACAGGGCATTTTAAAATCAGTAGTTATCTCAAAATTTTTAACTGACGTACGAACAACCGGCCCTTAGTGGAGTAAAATCACTGCTCTATCTCGCTTATTTCTAGTAGTTTTTTTTATGAAGGTATAACCAGATGAGACCTTCACTATCTTGTAGAGAATGATTTTGTCCATCCGAAATGGAATGTGACAACTTTTTTTAGTAGTAACGAATTTTGAAAAATCGAATTTTGTGCTCCCGAGAAATTATTAGAAATTTGTGTTTTTTAAAACATCCATCGCGCTCATAAAGCAACGGTTTGAGCTACGGTAATGAATTTTTCGGCATATACTCAAAAAACAAGAGCGCTTCTAGTGGAACTCAGCAAAGTTCGAAAAGTTAAGGACTTTTTGAGATAATTGGCCGTAAAGTCGGCACAAGTAAAACCGAGCATTGAAAACTTCATCATGCGGGAAGCTATGTGAATTATTGGAAATAGATGTCTATATGTACGGACTTGAATGAAGAAAACATTATAGAAAAGTTTTTAAAAAAAGATTCAGCGAGTTAGGTCTCATAGTTTCCGAGAAACCGATTTTTTATTTTACCGTGAATTTGCGCTCGGTCGCTCCGAGTTACTATATTTGCGTATAACTAATGCGAAGTCTAGCTTTTGATGCTTCGCGCTGCAAACTGGCATAGCGATCGAGTTCTTCCGTAGGTATGTCTAAGGAAAAATCCACACTGATCTAAGAAATGAACGCACCGAAACTATTTTTGTTTAATAAAATAAAGAAACATTTTTGCTTAAGTTCGCAATCTTTGAATTTGGTGATAAACGAAAGTTAACAAGCACGCAAGATATCTTTGTACTCAAATCGTTTTTCATTTTAAATCGTATCTTGACTTTTATTAGTACCTAATGAGTGAAAAAATCTTGTATGTTTTTTAGGGATTTCCTCATGGTGTGTTGATTTCTAGAAATTCTTGGAGCAGTGAATATTATTATTCGAATATAAGAATATAAGAATTATACAGTACTATATACAAATAAAGATCATTTTTGCTTATATTTTTATTGAAAATTAGGTAGGTAGGTAAGTACCTGCTATACAGGGTGTTAGTAATAATAATAATAATAATAATAATAATAATAATACCATTTATTTCAACAGTAATTACATAAAAACTAAAGTTGAAAACACGTCCAAAATACAATCAAATAACCACAATAATCAACATTACAAACATTATAAAACAAAATCAAAACTGGTTCGAACAATATTCATAAAATTCTTGCAATGTGTATGGTTCACATTGTATTAAAAAAGGTTTCAGAGAACTTTTAAAAGGTTTCACATCGGTTATGTCTTTGAAAACCCTCGGTAAAGAATTATAGATTTTTATACATGAATAAAATGCATTTTTCTCAACTAAAGTGAGTGAATGTATAGGATAGAGATATGCTCTCTCTCTGGTCCGGTAGTTATGTGACTGTAAGTAGCTCTCAAAATATTCAGCATGCTTATAAACAAAAACTGCACATTCCAAGATATACAGCCCCACAAATGTCAGAATATTATTATCCCGAAAAATGCCTCTACATGAGGACCGGTACGGCCTATGAAAGATAATCCGAATAACAATCTTTTGTAGTGTAAAAATTTTCTTATATTCTATGCTCTTTCCCCACAAAATCACTCCGTATCTGAGAAGTGATTCAAAGTTGCTATGATATAGTACCATCATAGTATCCGCTCCCAGAACGCGAGAGACAATTCTAAGGCTGTAAATGGTAGAATTTAACCTCCCAGACAGTGCTTCAGACACCAACTAGTACAAAATAAAGGAGGTGATTCTACGACTTATTCTAAGAAGAAAAGTTCCTATTAACATGGGTCCGCAAAAGCAACTTTTTCGAGATACTTCAAAAAAATTATTTTTTCTTACTTTTTCTCAAGAATCTCAAGAATCGTTTGAGCTACACAGGCTCCAGCTTTTGTACAGATTTTTACATTAATAATAGCTACTTTTAAGGCTCCAAATTAATCATCTAAAATATGCCAGTGGTGGAGATTTTAGGGTTGCGTAAAGGTTCCCTAACTTTTACGGAACTGGAAAAATTGGTATTTTGAGAGCAACTTTCAAAGCGCCAATGTTTTTTACACAAAAAAGTATTCATGGTTAAATATAAGCCACCGTTCTCGAGAAAAACGGCATTTTATGATCATAAAAACGCACAAAATTGTTTCAATAGTTTCTTGGTAGATATGAACGGCCAAATGATCTTCATGTTCAGGTGGAAAGAAGCTGTTCTAGACGAAGTTTAAATCAATGTTGCTACTACCACAAGAAAAATTGGTGCAAATTTGAATTTGTGCCATGTTACAGTATGAAAACATTTTTTTTGTTCATGTTGAATTTTGTACGTTTTTGATCATAAAATGACGTTTTCTCGAGAACGGTGGCTTCTACACAGCATTTGACCAGGAGTACTTTTTTGTGTAGAAAATATTAGCTCTGTGAAATTTGCTCTCAAAATAGCAATTTTTCCAGTGCCGTAAAAGTTAATGGGGTGAAACCCTTACCAAACCCTAAAATCTGCACCAATAGCATTACTTTGAACATTAGTTTCAAAGTAGCCTTCAAAGTAGCTATTATTAATGTAAAAATCGGTACAAAAGCTGGAGCATGTAGCTCAAGCGGTTCAAGCGCTTCAATCGCAAAAAAAGTAAGAAAAAACAATTTTTTTGAACTTGTATCTCGAAAATGGTGCGTTTGCGGACCCCATGTTAATAGGAACTTTTCTTCTTAGAATAGATCGTAGAATCACCTCTTTTATTTTGTACTAGTTGGTAGCTAACACCCTATATAATTATTATAATAATGAAAAATTAAATGTCTTCATCTTCGTCGGTGTCATCTTTCTCAACAATTTTCTGCAAGTTATTGCAATTTCTAGAAGTGCAGTCTGAACAACATCTCTACCCATCTTTTATACAAACACAAAATCATCTTTACTTAATTCAGCTGCCTTTATTATGTTTAATAATCCCTTTTCAGTCGGGTTATTAACAATTGTGTCTTTTGAGCAATCACAAAGATGTCCACAAATCAAACTTAAATTATTATTGTCTTCCATCTCCAAGTAATTGAACTACTAAATTGTTACTTTAGCTTAGCGGATTGGCTAAAAATATATTGAAGTGTTCAGTATAAACTTATTTACCGAACTTTTTCGTAATTATAAAATCGATACGTTTCTTTGTAACTATTATTAAACACACTACAATGAGTTTTAAAACAATAATTACAATCACTACCACGTGCAACAACCACTTTCAGTACGAACCGCAAGTTCTGTGTATAATATAACGCTCAGCATAGGTAGTAGTGCGCTATCGCGTTAATCCCATTCCGAGAACCATTTTAAAAAATCGGTTTCTCGGAAACTATGAGACCTAACTCGCTGAATCTTTTTTTAAAAACTTTTCTATAATGTTTTCTTCATTCAAGTCCGTACATATAGACATCTATTCCCAATAATTCACATAGCTACCCGCATGATGAAGTTTTCAATGCTCGGTTTTACTTGTGACGACTTTACGGCCAATTATCTCAAAAAGTCCTTAACTTTTCGAATTTTGCTGAGTTCCACTAGAAGCGCTCTTATTTTTTGAGTATATGCCGAAAAATTCATTACCGTAGCTCAAACCGTTGCTTTATGAGCGCGATGGATGTTTTAAAAAACACAAATTTCTAATAATTTCTCGGGAGCACAAAATTCGATTTTTCAAAATTCGTTACTACTAAAAAAAGTTGTCACATTCCATTTCGGATGGACAAAATCATTCTCTACAAGATAGTGAAGGTCTCATCTGGTTATACCTTCATAAAAAAAAACGGCATAATTTCAGGCCGATTTTACTCCACTAATTATTAATTATTAATCTAAATAAATATCAGTACGACCAGGAAAACAGTTTAGGTACTAAATATGGCATATTTCTCATGCTGAAAAGATTGAAAATAATAATTATTGAAATAACCTTACCGGCTTAATCAGAGATGGATTGCAAAGTTATTATTGGATTTTCCTATTTTTACATTCCGGAGCTTAACCGTTCAGTCAACAAAATCTAGAAAAAGAAAGAAAGAGGACGCCTGGTAAAGATTATTGATCTCTACTCAGATCAAAGCTCGATTGACGGTTTTGGAACTTTCGATGCTCGATGGCAGATGACAGCCAAATGACAGTGCCTAGTTAAAGCTCGGTATACGTTCATTCTTGTAATAATAAATCTTTTTGCGAGGACTGCGTGGTTATAATCAAGATAAAGGCGGGTTGTCGTCTTGTACCCTTTTAAAAAGATGAATATACTCGTAGTCTTGCGATACATCATTATGGGAAAACGTCGTAACAGAGGTTGCAGAAAGGCTCACCTTTCCAGGTAAACCATTGAGAGGTTTTGGTGCGCAGTGTTTCTAATAATTATTACCTTGCAAAAATTCTATCAAATAGCCTAATTAGGTAGTTTTTTTTTTGAGAAATCTGAGTTTGAACACATTGATTGTAATATTTTATTTTTACAGAAAATCAAACGTGGTAAGATATAAGTACCTAACACTAACTATAGATTTTATGTTAGAGTTCGATGTAACTGTATACAGAGTGTTTCACAACATATGTCGAAAAATAAAAAGTGTCATTCCTAGGCGCGTTCTGAGAGAAAAGTGGGTCTGAAAATTTTGGCAAAAAAAACTGGCAAAATTGGCATTGTGAGAGCACATTTTTAACTGTCATTGCCATCTACATAAAAAGGTGCTCTTGAACAAAAGCTTTAACAAGAAGCTTTTATAGAGAAACCCACCATTTTCGAGATACAGGTTGTCAAAATTTTTTTTCAGTTTCCGACCAATGAACTTTCTTTCCGATCTTTGGAACCGTTTGAGATATAGGTACCTAAAATTGAATTTTTGTACACATCTTATAATTTTTATTTTAAGTAATTGCGGGATTCGAGAACTAGGTCATTCCACCCAGACACCAGTTCACCAATTAAATAGTAGATGGACGACGCAGACACCCAGAGCGCAACTGAGAGTCGAACTTAGTCTGAGGCAGTACAATGGTTTAGCAGTCTGCACGCTACACCACGAGGCCACCGCCGGCTCCTATCTTATCATTGATATTATTTATTTTATGAGCGCTACTTAAATTTCTTTCCATATGGCAGTGACGTAGATTTTAGAGTTGCTTGAAAAATGTTGGCCGCTCATTTCTACGACACTGGTAAAATTGGCATTGTGAGAGCACATTTTTAACTGTCATTGCCATCTACATAAAAAGGTGCTCTTGAACAAAAGCTTTAACAAGAAGCTTTTATAGAGAAAACCAGCATTTTATAATTAAAAAAAACCGTAAATGTATACAGGGTTATTCACGGTATACGCCACGGAAGTTTATGGCCGTGGCTCTGGATTTTAGGATCTTTTTATTTTTGGAGTGGATAGAGACCCGGCAGAGGTACGTTTTAAAATTATATTCATAATGTACAGGTTGTCCCAAAAGCATGAAACATATCAAAGTTATGTTTTTTTTTAAATGGAATGCTCCAATGTTATTGCATTTTTAGATTGCCTGGGAAGAGAAAATAAGATTCGCTTTTACAGTTGGTATTTAAATTCAGAAGTTTTTGAGTTATAAACATGTGGAAATCGTCATTTTTCAAGTTCAAGGCCCTGTACAACGAAAACGGTTCAAGATAGAGAAAAACGGCTTACATGTCCCTATTTTAACTTTTCATGTACTATCCAATGATATAGATGAAATGTTTATACAGGGTGATAAAAAATTTGAAAAATTCTGAAATTTCTCCACGCGTTGACAAATAAATAAATCAAAGAAAGTGCAAATGTTTCTATACCATATAATAGTACATGAAAAGTTAAAATAGGGACATGTAAGCCGTTTTTCTCTATCTTGAACCGTTTTCGTTGTACAGGGCCTTGAACTTCGAAAAGGACGATTTTCACTTGTTTATAACTCAAAAACTTCTGAATTTAAACACCAACTGTAAAAGTCAATCTTATTTTATCTTTTCAGACAATCTAAAAATGCAATAACATAGGAGCATTCCATTTAAAAAAACATAACTTTGATATGTTTCATGCTTTTGGGACAGCCTGTACATTATGAATATAATTTTAAAACGTACCTCTGCCGGATCTCTATCCACTCCAAAAATAAAAAGATCCTAAAATCCAGAGCCACGGCCATAATCTTCCGTGGCGTATACCGTGAATAACCCTGTATACCAACAATTTTTGTTGTGGCTAAAAATTATACTGATTTTTGATGATTTCTTTATGATTTGTGTCAGTGTCACATGAAAAAAAATTAATTTGCCTCTTAAATACATTATAATAATGACAAGATATGTACAAAAGCTCGGTTCTGTATCTCAAGCAGTTCCTGAGATATCATCAAAAAACTTAATTTTTTTTCGAAAACGGTGTAATTGCGGAACCATGGTAATAAGATCATTTTTTCTTATAAAGAGGCTGGGAATCACACCTCTCATTTTGCGACACACGTTTTGAAACATGTATGCTTTACCTAATTCTGCACCTCGTTCTACACACTTTGATCAAAATCGTTGCAGCAGTTTTTTGAGCAACATACTGATTTGTGGTGTTCTTTAATATTTTTTGGGGCTTGTTGGCCTCTATTCTAATGTACCGAAAACCTTTTTATTTTATTTTGGTCTTGCCAAATTTGAATGCCAGTGTTTTGGCCAGTAGATCCAATCGCAGACAGACAGATCAACATTTCTTTAAACCACTTTTTGGGACCCAGGGGCTCTTAAAATCTATGAGATCATCTCTCTCTGAAAACGCAAATCCGAACATGGAAAACTCAAAAGAAAAACAAAAAGTACCTAAATAGCGAACAATTGAAATGGATCGCACCTAGGTAGAATGATAAGGAAATTATTTCCATCTCCCTCGTTAAATCAGCTTAAATCGAAAAAGCAAATAGTGCAAGAATAGGTACGTAAATACCTGAAGGTAAAATTGTTAGGAAATTAAAACGCAGCCACCCGCTGTTACATCAAGTAAACGATCCCTGCCAGCACATTAAATATTCAGAAAAATAGAATCGCTCTAGCTGGTCACATTTCAGTCCTTCGAGAAAGCGGCAACGGCGAGGGCAAACCATTGCCAGATGTCTTTATAAAAGCGCCTCGAACCGATTGAGAGGACAGGATGACCTACATACAAGACCGGGTGGAAAGATTTGTGGAATTAGAATCAAACAATAACCCCTTGTAAAGACAATAGTAAGTCGCTAGATATTCCACCCACGATAAGGAAAATTTCACCAATCCATAAAGCGAATTAATAAATGGAGGTAGCCGGAAATTCACCACGATCCCGAAATAGCAAGCAGGTGGAAATGCGAAATGAAAGTTAAGCCGGTGTAATTAAAGTAGCTATAGGTGCAATGAAAAGACGACGACGCGTCGGCCGATTTGAAGGAAAATTTAGGTAGTTGAAGTTCAGGACAATTCTGTAAGGTAGCCGCGAGGTCAAATCGCTAAGTCTCGTGATTAGGGAAATATGATAAGAAACAAATCACGATATAAGGCAGTGCCAATAAGGTGCATTGTTGCTTGTCGTGTTTAGAAGGCGGACCACTGCTTCTATAAAAGTAGACGTCTTACCGCAGCTCCAGACAGATAGAGATCAGCTTTTGAGCAGGTCGAATCTGACTTCCTAACCCTTTATACGGTACCCAGAGATGGCCTAGCGGACTCCGGTCGAATTACCCTTATCTACCTTGGAAAAACTCCAGTTGAAAACCCGAAAAGTGCAAAAAATCGTTTCACGCCAATTTCTAATCACAATTCTAATAAAACTCGACCAGAGATGACCTAGCGGGCTCCGGCCGAGTTTCCTTTACCTATCCCGGGAAATCCCAGTGAAACATACTTCATTCGCGTCTCGAAATCAAGATTCGCAGTTGGCAATTTCTCGTCGAATCAATCACAGTGGCTTTTCGCGAAAGACGGGGGGACCAGGGTCCTCTGCGTTACACAATATTGCTTTTATAATTATTATAGGAATAATAAGACCTGTTATATTAGTGAACAATTGTTTCTAGTGACATTAGAACTACTTTCAATTATTGCAAGTAAAAGCGTCGTTTGCTTTGGAATTCAGCTGTTAAGGAACTTTAACTTTAATTTGATAAAAATAACTACTGAATAAATCATTGGTCTAAATCAATAAAGTATGAATAATAAAACAGTAAATCATTGGTTAAATTATTGGCTTAAGTTTACTTCGACGTGTCGAGTGGCTGGCTCTTATTGTAAATGACTAATTTACGTTACGAAAAAGTTAGATTCAAGTAAATTCTGGTAGTCTAAATTGCGTACTTCTCTACAACCGCAATGATTAATAAATTTATAAGCATATGAAAACTTTGTAGCTCTTAGCCGGCGTGCGCAATAAAAACTTTATTACCTGTAAGTCCTGAAACTAAATGTAGAGTAATTATGTAGTTGAGAACGGACGATGAATGGAAATGGAATCAAGTAATTGATCATGATTGCTGATAATTGTTGCCACTGTAATTTTAAGACCAATTAATCTCCAAATGTGCACTAACAATCAAATAAGATCTCTATCTAATCTCCCTCTCGTCCAATCATCTGTTTTTAAGATCCAAGATTGGGAGTGATATATTGGTAACAAGCAACAGTCTTAGCCTAGGGATCTGAAAAGTTAAATAATTTTTCTTATAATACTTTTTATACTTACCTATTTAATATTTTTTATGAAGTATTTTTACGTTCTTGGAGTAAAAGGTCGTCTAACGATTGTGTGATGTTGCATGTTTGAAGTATCGGTACCTGTTGTGCTTATTATATAGGTAGTGTGCTTGAAGAAGTTGTGCGAGATGATGTGTGAAAAATTGAAGGGTAAGTATGTGAACTGCTTTCTGCTCCCAAATCTTTTACACTTCAATTATGGCTGGTGGTTGATATGTATTTAGTTTTCTTTTCAGAGTATTTAGGTAGTTATGTTGGAGTCTGATGGAACTGCATGCGCTGTCAATGTATATTTTTTAATCAATCAACCTGGATAGGTATCTGATCTATTGTTCGTGATAGTTCACGGTTTGAATGGTGAGATCCCAGTGTAATTTGTGATCGGTATGGGTTTTCAAGGATTGTTTTCGGCGTGTGTGTATATTAGTCGCAGGGTTACTGTATGCTGTAGATTACATAATATTATACTGGAGTCCAAAAATAATTGGATGTATTATTTTTGTAACGGTGTTTTGTCTATGTTTATAATACTGTATACGCTGCGATGAGCTTGCAGCCTGAGGTGATCTGGTCTATTGTCTCTGGAAATTGTTGGTATTTTCTGCATGCGTCATTGACTATTATTGTATCCTTTATTATGCACTTTTTGTAGTTATTAGTGACAATGACTTGGTCCTGTATTACAAGGACGAAGCCTTCGGTTTCAAGCAACAGTTATTTTTTGTTGACAACAGTTGTTATTCTTGTATCTTGATTTGATGATGATTACGGTGTGTAATTCTTTTCTGGTCCTACTATTACTTTGCGTAGTTTGTTTTCCTTTTAAGGAAAATATGTTTTACGTGAAGCATCATAATAATAATATTGTTACGGGTCTCACTCTTTATTAATACCAAATTAATAATCTTACAAAATCCTTTATTCTCTACCACGACTATAATTTATAACAATTGTAATATATTTTATTTAAATGTTAAAATTTGTATTTCACGCCAAGGCTTGCGCGCATTGCGTTCACTTTATCAATTTATGAATGATTAGACCGGCAGCTAAAATTTTGTCATTCTACTACTGTACCTTAATAAAGGAAATGCGTATTTATATATATCGACTTTTATTAATCCGGTTCAGTAATTGTTAGAATCAAAATTAGTTAATAATAATTTACAAAATTATTACAGTGGCGACGAGGATAAAACTTCAGAATAGGAAATATCCCAATTTTACGATAATAACGGATAATTAAATAAAAGTTTATTAATTAATACTCGAGTGAAGTTTATTGGTGAAAGAAGAAAATGCCAAATTCAGTTATCGGAATCGGACATCTTAAAGAATTTTCTTTGGGTAATAGTGACTGGACGCTCTTCAAAAACAAGTTGAAAAACTATTTCACGGCTAATGATATAACTGATACGGGAAAGCAACGTGCAATTCTTTTAAATATATTAGATGAAGCATCGTATAAATTAATTTACGATTTATGCAGTCCGATCGATCCTGAAAATAAATCTTATAACGACCTGGTGGCAACTTTTGACGAGCATTTTGCTCCACAAAAATGTGCATTCGCTTCAAGGTATAAATTCTACATGGCAAAGAAGGAGGTCCACGAGACGGCAAAGGAATGGGCAGCCCGCGTACGTAGCTTAGCGGTGAACTGCGAATTTTCAACAGAGCTGGACACCTGTCTTCGGGATAAATTTGTGTTTGGTTTCGAGCCAGGACCAGTCTTGGACCGCTTGATGGAGGAGAAAATTTCCACAAAATTCGAACAGATGGTATCTTTAGCAAGTAGCAAAATGGCTGCCAAGGAACTGCATGACGTCACCGTGAAGGAAGAAAGAATACATCATCTACGGAGAAGCAACCCATTTGTAAGACATCGAGAGGGTAACGCGGGATTCCCCAAGTCAAGACAAACGGGAGGAGCAGACCAAACTTGCAGCGTGTGTGGGAGGAACAACCACAAAACAGATAAGTGTTTCTTTAAAAATGCTATTTGTAATTTTTGTAAACGATCTGGCCATCTGGCTTCTGTCTGTTTTAAAAATAAAAACACAAATAATAAAACCTATAATAAAAATAGTTATGTTCAAAAAAATAAAAGTAGGAATAATTTCATAATTTCCGAAGAAGTTTCAGATAATTTAGATATTTCCAATATTTCAAGTAATGAGTTGAGTGCTGTGCAAAACAATTCAAGCAAATCTACTGATTTGTCATTATTTATGGTAAAACAAGAAGTAAAACCAATAAATAATCCCTTCAGTATTGTTTTAAAAATTGATAAGATGGAATTAAATTGTCAAATTGATACAGGTTCAGGGATCTCAGCGATTTCAGAGAAAATGTATAAAGATTATTTTTTTACGTTCAGATTAATCAATTCAAATAAATCGTTTTACTTTTACGATAATACGAAATCAGAGGCTTTAGGTATGCTAAAATTACCTGTTTCTTATCGAAAAAAGTCTCTTATTCATGAATTTTATGTTTTCCGAAATGGAGGACCGCCAATTTTAGGTAGGGATTTCTTAAAATTATATAATATTAAATTAGAAAATATAAATTATGTAAATACGGAAATTCAAACGACACAACAATTAAATGAAATTTTCAAAGAGTATGAGTCTGTGTTTTCGCCGAGTCTAGGCAAATTTACAAAAGGTCTTGTTTCAATTAAATTAAAGAACAAAAACGTAACGCCAAAATTTTATAAGCCCAGACCCATACCCTTTGCTATAAAAAAATCAGTTGAAGATGAACTTAAGCGTTTGGAACTTTTAGGTATCATTACTCCAGTAGACTACAGCGAATGGGCAGCACCAATAGTGCCAATCTTCAAAAAGAATGGGGAAGTCAGGATTTGTGGAGATTTCAAGGTCACTATAAATTCGGAGATAGAAGTAGATAAGCATCCACTACCCAGGGTTGATGAATTGTTCAATGAAGTAGAGGGTGCTGAATTTTTCTCTAAGATGGACTTGTCTCAGGCCTTTCTGCAGCTTAGTCTCGATGAAGAATCAAAGAAGCTGTTAACTATTTCCACTCACAAAGGATTATACAGGTATAATAGACTGCCTTTTGGAGTCGCTTGTGCGCCCTCCAAATTTCAAAAAATCATGGAAACAATTTTTTGTGGTATTAAAGGAGTAGTGGTATTTTTAGACGACATTTTAATATTTTCCAAAAGTATAAATCAGCATGTAAAATTATTAAAGTTGGTACTTAAAATTTTGAAAGAATGTGGTTTAAAAGTTTGTAGAGAAAAATGTGATTTCTTTAAAAAAAGAATTGAATATTTAGGGCATTTTATTGATAAAGACGGTCTTCACGTCTCTAAATCCAAGACAGTTGCCATAGAAAAAGCCCCTACACCTAAAAATATATCAGAGTTGAAATCATTCATAGGAATGGTTATTTATTATGCAAAATTTGTAAAAAATTTATCCACCGTTTTGCAGCCTTTATATAACCTTTTAAAAAAGGATGTCAAATGGCAATGGACAGAAGATTGCGAAAGGTCATTCAGGAAAATTAAAAATATTTTACAGTCGGCGGAAGTTTTGGTTCATTTCAATCCAAAGCTCCCAATTAAATTAACAGTCGACGCATCAGAAAAAGGCATTGGATCTGTTTTAAGTCATGTTTTTCCTTCAGGAATCGAAAAACCTATCGCCTATGCTTCTCGTTCCTTAAATTCTCATGAAAAATCTTATTCACAGATAGAAAAAGAGGGCTTAGCAATTATTTACGGTGTAACAAAATTTAATCAATACTTATATGCACAAAAATTTAAATTAGTGACGGATCATCTACCTCTTTTAGCTATTTTTGGGGAAAAAAGGGAAATTCCTAAATTTTCTGCAAATAGACTTCGTCGTTGGGCAATAATTTTAAGTGGTTATACTTATGAAATTGAATATATACAATCAAATAGAAATAAAGCCGATAGCTTGTCTAGAATGCCTTTGGATTTAGTTGATGTAGATAAATCAGACTTTTATGACACAGACGATGTAAGTGTAGATTACTGTTATTTTTTTAGTAACGAATCGGCAATTAACGTAAAATTTGATAATGTTTTAAAGGAAACTATTGTCGATAACGAATTAAATAAAATAAAGGGATTTATTCTAAAAGGTTGGCCTAATTCACAAAAAAAGATGGATCTAGACGTAAGAAAATATTTTTCAAAAAAAGATGAGTTATTTATACATAATGATTGTGTTATGTGGAATCACAAACTACTAATTCCCACTAAATTAAGACCAAGGGTTCTTGAAGAATTACATTCGTCTCATATGGGTGTATCCAAGATGAAAGCTCTAGCGCGATCCTATTTTTGGTGGCCTGCTATTGGTAGCGATATAGAAAAAATTGTAAAAAGTTGTAAGGCTTGCAGTTTGTATGGCGAAAATCCAACCAAAACTGAACTTCACTGCTGGGAGTGGCCAAAGGAAGTTTGGTCACGTTTGCATGTAGATTTCTTGGGCCCATTGAATGGAAAAATGTTTTTGGTGGTAGTTGACGCTCATTCGAAATGGCTAGAGGTTTTTGAAATGCATTCGATTACTTCAGTAGCTACTATTAATATCCTTCGAGGGTTGTTTGCACGATTTGGCTTATGTTGCACCCTTGTCTCTGACAATGCCACTACATTCCTTTCCGCAGATTTTCAACAGTTTCTGAGAAATAATAATATTAAACATATAACTAGTCCCCCGTATAATCCTAGTTCTAATGGTTTAGCTGAAAATGGAGTAAAAACAGTTAAAAATGCTCTAAAGAAAGCTCTCTTAGACAAGTCTAACCTTAGTACTAATTTAATTTTAAATAGATTCTTAATTGACTACCGAAATACTCCCCACTGCACTACTGGTGTTAGTCCTTCGTACCTTATGTTTGGTCGTAGTCTACGAACAAAGTTCGATTTGATTTTACCAAACTGTAATGCTACTGTGATCGAAAATGTACAAAAAGCACAAAATAATCAAAAAACACATTACAGGGGTAAAAAGAAAGTCGAATTTAGCGTAGGAGAGATTGTACTAGTTAAAGATTATAGAATTGTCCAAAAACCTGTTTTTATTAAAGCTGTAATTATTAAGAAGATAGGAAGCTGTACATATATTGTAGAAGTGTCAGAATTGGGCAGAAAGTGGAAGAGACATGCCAATCAAATAAAAAAATATAGAAGTGACTTCAGTATTTCTTCTTGTTCAAATAATTTATCTAAAGAAATGTCTATTCCAGTTTCTTCTCAAGTGGCTATCACAGAGAATACAGAACTAATCACTGACATTCTTGAAAACAGTGAAAATGTTGTAAATAGTAAGGATAATCAGACAGATGTAAATATAGATATAAATAGGGAACATTCTGGAAATCTATTAGATGCTAGACCTAAGAGAAATGTTAAGCCTGTTGATAGATTACAGTATAATTAGTTGATAAATTTAATTTAATTTTTTTGTGAAAGTACCCACTTAAGTATCAGGTTAAGTTAAATGTTAAGTATTTTTTTTTTATGATGTATCTGCAGATGTTACATAAGTTTTTTTGATTTGGGTACATTAAGGGTTTCCATATTTAAGGGGGAGGATATGTAATATATTTTATTTAAATGTTAAAATTTGTATTTCACGCCAAGGCTTGCGCGCATTGCGTTCACTTTATCAATTTATGAATGATTAGACCGGCAGCTAAAATTTTGTCATTCTACTACTGTACCTTAATAAAGGAAATGCGTATTTATATATATCGACTTTTATTAATCCGGTTCAGTAATTGTTAGAATCAAAATTAGTTAATAATAATTTACAAAATTATTACAAAATCTCCAAATCTAAATAATCAGCTGTTTCTCTTATTTACACATACACCATTCCATTGGTTTCACTTCATTGTCACTTGTCATTTCACTCTATGTCTTCCTTATTGTGATACTTCTGTAACGACGAGGACCCGGGTCGCAGGATCTGTCGCGAAAAGCCACCGTGTGTGATCGTCTAGTTTCCCTAATTTCTCCTAATAGGACCGCTGTGTTTTCCTACGTTGTGTTTACCGTTGTCATTACCGTAGTCACCCCTGCTCTTTGATTGAGGTATGCCAGGATTACTATGACCGAAACGGATGCGTAAAGAACCTACTGGGATTTTTCTTTTGTCGGAAAAGCGGGGAATTTAACTGGGACTCGTTGTTAACTGTTGGCTTTCTATCAGATGTTTAAAAGCGAGTGATGAGCGAGAGAATTCGTTTGTAAGGGCGTAAAATGATGAAGGGCGAGATGGGCTGTGATTTTGCATAGAGAGTACAAAAAAATGGAAAGCGAAGAGGGATCCCTTTCATCCATCTTTCAAACTATAATCCATTTCGGATTCCACTCTTTTACACACCTGTGCTTTCTTTTTGGTTTTTGTTTCGTTTACAGACTACCCGGTATATGCGGGAATGTCTTATTATTTCGTTTCGCTTTTATTTCAGTTACAGACTATCCGGTATATGCGGAAATGTCTGTGGGTTTAACTATTCAACGATTTTCCTTGCCTAATTTCCTTTTTCTATTTTCTTTGATCTCACTTCAAGCAACTGCTTGAATTAATTAAAGAAGACAACCACTTTGGGTTTCAGACGATCCGGGATAATGCGGAAATGTCTGAATGATTTACCTATTCGATGATTATTGAATTCTCATTTTGTATTTTAATGAGCTTTATTCGTTGACTCGCTCTTCCTTTCGTTTGGGAATTTTTATGAGCGTTTATTGTTGTGGGCTTTAACCTGATACACAGGCACACTCCATCCTACTTTTATGATCGCTTGTTGGTTGAGACTCTAACTTGGCTTGGATGTCGAGAGCAGTGTTGCCATGTTTGTTTGATTTCTACCTCCTCTTTAAACATTATACGAATTTCTTTCCAATTTGCTTTTCTTTTGAAAGCGGTTTTCCTGAATTAACGTCATACTCATGATAGTGGTTTCAACTCATTTTGTTTATTTGTTGTGTTGTCGTTTTGCCTCTTTGGGCTACCTTTATTTGGCCACTTTTGGACCGTCAATACCTATTTGCCCTGCGGCTACCTTTTTGTTCTACCTGGCCTCGTAAGGCGATGAGTCAATATACCTTATCATTTCGAATACGACGTTCTCTGCGATTCGCAGTTTTGTTTTGCTATTTTAAATGTGATGACCAACTGACCAAACTAGGCCGCTATTCTATAATTATTCCTCAGGGTTCCCGTGGGCTTGCCTGGGTAATAATTGAATGCTGGAATTTTTATGAATACCTATATTGGAGCCGGTGGGTTCTATAATCGAGGCCAACCATCGATTTCACCGTGGTCCAGGTTTTTACCCCTAACACCTGTTAGAAAGCAGATAACTCAGTCCAGACTGGCAATAACATTTTATAGCAATTTTCTGCGGAGTTTGTTTTTAAATTTTGAATGGAGTTGACATTCGTATGATGTGCTAAAGGAGTTTTGGTTTTGATTGATTTTGAATGGCTTTTCACATACTCGAGACTAATTTGTTTTTGGTTGCTTTGAATTCCTATTTGCTGAATTGCCTATACTACAACGGCGGGTGCTTTTCACCCCGTTGTGTTCTAACGATTTTCACTTTCCGGTACAACGGAGGTCTTCACCTGGACATCGAGGTGAATGCCTCCCCCGGGTTTTAATTGATTACCTACTTTAACTCCTAATTGGGGTTGTAATGGAATTGTATTTCCTGATAATATTTGTGAAGCAGCGGATGCTACATCTGACAACGCTGCCCTGTTCTATCTGGACCTGTGCTAACCGGGGGTGCTCTGCTATGTGATCTTTATTTATGGTGTCATATAATGGCGAGAAACTCCTTTCACTTTCTAAATCGTTTTTAAAGGGACTGCTTCCTGCCTAACCATCTGCGCTAAATAAAAACTCGGACTCTTCGAAGAATAGGATGATTGAATCATGGGCCGTTTTGTTTACAGATTATTAATTCCTAACCTGGGTCTGTTTTCTCTCCTAGCTCTATCTCGATTTCCTATACGTGAATATGTATTTATTTGATTTGTCGAAATATTTCTTCTCTGCCGGGTTCGTTTTGTTTATAGACGTGATTGCGTAGGTACCTACGGGGGTGCCGCCTGATACCTAGTTAATTATTGTGTCTGATTTAAAATGGGATCTGCACTCGTGAATTTGGCGAATCTGTTTAATTATTTATTGACGTGGATTTTGTTTCGAAGAGAGATCTTCCCTAACTATTTTCTCAATGGATTTTCCCTAATTTGTGAAGGAAATTCCTTCGGAATATGCGCTTTGCCATCTACTAGTGAATTGGTTCGAAGAGAATTTGCCAACTGCGAATATTGAGTTCGAGATGCGAATGAAGTATGTTTCACTGGGATTTCCCGGGATAGGTAAAGGAAACTCGACCGGAGTCCACTAAATGCCATCTCTAGTCGAGTTTTATTAGAATTGTGATTAGAAATTGGCGTGAAACGATTGTTTTGGCCTTTTCGGGTTTTCAACTGGAATTTTTCCAAGGTAGATAAAGGAAATTCGACCGGAGTCCACTAAATGCCATCTCTAGTCGAATTTTCGGGTATAGATAAGGATTAGGTATCCCGGAGTCCACAATATGCCATCTCTGGGTACCGTATAAAGGGTTAGGAAGTCAAAATTGATCTGAGAGTGAGTTGCTGGAAGACGTCTGCTTTTATAGAAGCAGTCGCCCGCTTTCTAAACACCGCGCAATAATGAACCTTATCGACACTGCTCTCATTCTGTGATTTAGTCCTTAATCGTATCTCAATTGTCTTGAGATTTGGCGAGTTGACCTCGCGGCTACCTCACTAATTTGTCCGAAACCTGCACTATCTAAATTTTCCTTCAAATCGGTCAACGCGTTTAGGTACTTTTCATTGTGTCGACTTACTAATTATTCTCCTCCCACTGGGCATAGAAATATTGCAGCAATGTTGCATTAACATTTCATAGCAAAGTGTAACGTTGCAAACACAGACGCAGTTAACTTCCTGCAATGTTGATGCAATGCTCCTAACGGCCGTGCAGCAACGTTGCACTGCAATGTTTCAAATGCAAAGTACTAGCAAGGTTCAGAAAACTTCACAATAACATTTCAGTAACGTTGCAACCACTTTATTGCAAGGTTAAAAATGTTATATACCAGCAAAGTTCAATAAATTACGCTTGTAATTTCCGGAACTTTGTCAGGAACATTACAGTAGCTTGCAAATGAAAAGTGCAGTGAAATCGCAAAGCAACATTGCAACTAAATTTAGATGTTAATTTTCTGGACAATTCAAATGAAATTAACGGCTCACGTTCACACTAAAATTGATTGTAATTTTCACTGATACTTCAAAAGGAAGTTTCAAAGTCTATTCAGTTGTAATATACAAATGAAACTAGCGTTTCAAGTGCACAGCAATAGAGTGGAAAAGCTGTTTCAAAATTTAAATCTGCACTTATTTCAAAAGTTGTCATAAGCTTATTATAAGTATTTGTTAACAACATGATTTTTATATGAACGAATAAATTAATTTTGTCAGTTAATATTTGCAAAAAAAAAAGCAACAGAGGTATTTTTTTAAATTTTATTTTTGTTATAAAGTAACATTTTTATACAGGTTGTTCCTTTTGGCTCAGTAATGACGATATTGTCTGTTTTTTAATAGGATATCCTGTATATTGTTGCATTTTCATATTTCCTAAGAAAATCCAGTAAAATTAGTTTTGACAGTTGCAGTTTAAATTGAGTGTTTTATGAGTTATAAATAGGTGAAAATCGCAATTTTCCAACTTTAAAGCAGTACCTACATCGTAAACGGCTGCAAATATCGGAAAACGGCTTACATGTCCCTATCTTAACTTTTTACATGGTTTCCTGCCATGTAGATGAAATTTTTTGTACAGGGTGATAAAAAATATGATAATTTTCATCACCTTGTACCTATAGAAATTCAAACTACCTAATAAAATATTGCATGAAAAGTTAAGATAGGTGCATGTAAGTTGTTTTCCGATATTGGGAGCGGTTTCCGCTATGTACCCACTGCTTTAAAGTTGGAAAATTGCGATTTTCACTTGCTTATACATAACTCATAACGTACTCAGTTTAGACAGAAATTTATTGTAAACACCATTACCTACTGGATTTTCTCAGAAAATATGAAATTACAATAATATACAACGGTGTCCTATTACGAAAAATATTTACAATGTCGTCATTACTGAGCCACGGAACAATAGAACATCAATTAATTTAAAAAAATTACATTTTTCAAAAAATAATGAAGATAATTAAATATATTTCAATAACAAATAATGACGAAAAATCATCTAATTTTTTTATAATAGGTATAGGAATTTGTAATCTCGGCCAAAGGTAGGTACATCGTACATCAGTACAGTAACTAATAATAAGACTATTATAAACAAATAAAATTCACTTTGTATTTCAAGAATTTATAAAATATAAAATATAATAAAAAATATATAAGTACATACTTAGGTAGATAATAAAAAAAAATTTCTCATAAATTAAATCTAACTAAAAATAAACTTTGAACCATTATTAATTAAATCGAAATAAACAAAATAATAACTTAAAAACAAAAATAGTGTAAGTACTTACACCCATAATACTTATAAAGATTGAACCTAATAAAAAAATTTATATCTTATTTAAAAACAAAATTTAAAAAGTTTTCTTATAAAATTGGAAAACCTATAACATAAGTAAACTTTGAATAGGACCCAATTAAATTGCATTAAATTAAACTACTTAATTAAAAAAAAACTTAAGAAAAACCTTTACTAAACTGCATGAGTTTTACTACACCGGTGCCATAAATAGTCTACATGTATACCTATATTTATAAATAAATTGATCAAATTATTTAATGATAAAATATAAACGTAGGTTAATTAATCGGGATAGCAGTCGATAAGGAAAAGGATACCTACTCTTTTTTCTAAAAACCCAAGTTTTCCAAATTTATTTCAGTTCTTCTTCAGAGGTAAGAAAGTGAGGTCTATAATGGTTTGTTAATAATAATGTTGGATATTTTTTGAATAAATGTTAACAACAGGTATTTCATTTTCTCTGTTTTATCGACTGCTATCCCAATTAATTAATCTACGTTTATACATATTTAGAAATATTACACCTAGATAAAATTCAATAAATTTTATTGTCTGAACATAATTCCAAATTAATAGGTACTTATCATATTTAAAAACAAAATCAAAAAACGTTCTCTTTTAAAAAAGGTAAATCTAAACAAAATAAACCTTAAATTGGATCGAATAAAATTGGATTGGATTAAAAAGTTTGGTAAATGCAACAACAAAATGAAATCTAAAAAATGGAATATTAAGTTTATGATTAGATATAATCAAAATCACCGCCATAAAGAGGTCATCGAAAGTGTTAATTGATGCCCTCTTAAATGCCCTGTCTTCGCATGCTGAAACCAGCATATGGTGTGTCTCTCGAAGCTCTCATCCGTGATTGGGAATGATAGGTATCCTTACTGCACCTGGCACCTGGAATGATTGAAAAATATTTATGTAATCTCAAAGTCTAGGGTTCTTTCAAATGTATGAGCCTATACAGGGTGTCCCGTATCGTTATGTTCAAAATTCTTGAGCATATAGTAGGCTTAATTTTGAGCCCAAAAAACCCAAAAGTGACAGGTCTATCTTTATTCGTTACGAAGTTACAGGCCTAAGAAAATTATGACTAGTAAATAACAAGATTCAACTTTGTAAGCCACAAAAATTGCCACACATGAGTAAACGTCACCGAAATAAACATTAGTAGACCCTGCTCATACGAAATGGCATTAGGATTCAAATAGATGCGGCACCAGCAAATTTCGGAATTGGTGTTTGTAACTAAATACCAGAGAGAAATTATTATTTGATCGTATTCAGCAAGCTGGTAAAAGATATTAGGCACGCGAAAAAACACGAGAAAACTGTTACTTTTGCAATAAGCCTCCGAGCACAAGCTTGTATTCAGCAAGGAATAGGACATTTTTAACACATGATAAACTAAAGATTTGGTCAATAAAATAAGTTTTATGTGGTTTTCAAAGTTAAATCTGGTATTTACTAGACATTATTTTCGTAGGCCTGTAACTTCGTAACGAATGCAGATAGACCTGCCACTTTTAGGTTTTTTAGGCTTAGAAATAAGCCTACTATATGCTCACAAAATTTGAACATAACGATACGGGACACCCTGTATAAGAATCCAATAAGGATCCACAAAAGTGAAAGCAGAAAATCTTAATTATCAAAACTAGTTAACAATATTTTGACTAGTAGGTATAATATTAGGTACCTACCCATCCCCAGATGGGTTCAAGAGTTCATATCATACTTTTATTTTACTTGTGAAATCACTGAGCGTAAGTAGCGGTCTATAAATCAAAGAGTAAGTCGTGGTTAAAATTTTCACTATTTACATTTTTGGGAGATTTTTACAAATTATATGGAAAAATAGTTTTCTAATTCCTCTGCCTTAGGTATACTATATAATGTAAGTATAGGTAAAATACTATACAGGGTGATTCTTTTAAAGCGCCCATTACAAAAAGTACGACTTCTAGTTGATCTAGGAATCTGAAATTTGGAATTTAGACAGCATACATAATAACGAGTCGAAATGAAATATTACCAAGATGGCGGCACATTTAAAAATGGGGACAGGAAGTGTCATCTTTGGTTTTTTAAATTGGACACCCCATACATTATTGCATTTTCAGATTGTCTGAGAAAATGTGATAACAATGGTACTTATAGTTGCAGTTTAAATTGAGTAGGCTATGAGTTATAAACAAGTGAAAATCACAATTTTTCAACTTTGAAGCCATTTCCAACAAAAACGGCTCAAGATATCAGAAAACGGATTACATGTCCCTATTTTAACTTTTAAAGAGGTATCCTATTATGGAGTTGAAATGTTTATACAGGGTGGTGAAAATTATCAGATTTTTGTTCACCCTGTATAAACATTTCAACTATGCAGTAGGATACTAGAAGAAAAGTTAAGATAGGGACATGTAAACCGTTTTCAGATATCTTGAGCTGTTTTTGTTGGAAATGGCTTTAAAGTTGGAAAATCGTAATTTTCACTTGTTTATAACTCATAGCCGACTCAATTTAAACTGCAACTATAAGTACCATTGTTAGCACATTTTCTCAGACAATCTGAAAATGCAATAATGTATGGGGTGTCCAATTTAAAAAAAAACAAAGATGACATTTCCTTTCCCCATTTTTAAATGTGCCGCCATCTTGGTAATATTTCATTTCGACTCGTTATTATGTATGTTGCCTAAATTCCAAATTTTAGATTCCTAGATGAACTAGAAGTCGTACTTTTTGTAATGGGCGCTTTAAAAGAATCACCCTGTATATGCTTGCTATTTTTATATGTACTACCTACTTACTTACGTATTATTTATGTAAAACCTATAGATAGGGATGTGGCGAATATTCGCAAAAGTTCGGTATTCGGCAAGTAAATATTGGGAGACGCCGAACTTTGATTATTTTTTGCTTTCATTGTTATTCATCGTTGTTCCGATCTTTTTCAGAATATGTATTGCTTTTGCGAAAACCTCTATAGAATATTCATATCGATTTACAAATTATATACTTAACAGAAAATACTGAGCTTATTTATAAAAATGTTAAAAATGAAGAAGGTATGGAATATCCGAATAAAATTCTGCCGATTTCAGAGAATCCCCGATAAAAACAAACTGAAATAATTTGAAGTCATTCATCAGAAATTCTAGTAAACATATGGTGTGTGTCACTGTTAGAGTGCGGACACACGGGGCGGTTTTCGCCGAGTCGGCGGCCGAGTCGGCGGCCGAGTCGGCAGCAAACACACGAGTCGACACATAATCAAGGCGCGAAACTCAGTCAGTCGTGTGTTGCCAGATTATTACGTATTATTAAAACAGAAGAGTGTGAAGTGATTGAAATAACGGTCAAGTGCTCAGAGGGAAATTTTTTGTAATATCATTAAAAGCGGACCGAGTACATTTACAAATAACTTCATTATAGTAAAATAGAGTTTTTATTTTTTAGTATAATGCCCGTATTCACAAAAGATAATTTCCTAAATAATTACGTAATCAATTATACCAATCTCACTCTATTGCAAAAAAACTGCATATCTCCATCTCACTCATTTAATTAATTACGTAATTATTTAGGAAATTATCGTTTGTGAATACGGGCATAAGTCGAGGTATTATAAGTATGCCTAAAAATATGATTTCATTTATTCAAGTTTAAACAGTTTAATTATTATTATTATTATTAGGTACCTATTTTGAATGCAAATATCTCAGTTTCGTTTTTTATTTTGTGGGAATAATCATCATCCCTCATGTCCCAAATGGGTGGTCTTGCTTGGATTTCTCTTATAAGTCTTTCCACACCTAAATTATTTACTAGAGGCATGTTTAGGTTTGGTACCTAAAATACTAAAAATACACTTTAGAAAATAACATGTCCGCCCACCCAAGCTCAGTAAAAATAATAAGATATACCTAATAATTAAGTAAAATAATAAATTGTACAACCATGCATAGTGCTCGCAGCCAAAAAACCGCTTCTCGTGTGAACACTTTCATATAAACACCAAAGCCCAGGGTACGCTTGAAGCTATAAAACCGCGCGCGGCACATCGTCTGGACCAGCCACCGCTCGGCGCGCTTGTTGCCTGCCGCCCCGTGTGTTCAGTCTCATATAGTTTCATGAAACCATGCGCCGAGTCGGCCGCCGACTCGGCCGCCGACTCGGCGGAAACCGCCTCGTGTGTCCGCACTCTTATAGGGGCCACAAATATTCGTCAGAGTTCAAACAATCCAAATTCAAACATTCCAAACTAGGAACAAAGAGCCAAATAGCGGCTTTGAACTTGAAATTCAAGGGACAAACTGGTTTTCTTTCAGAGTAAAAATTAACTATTTAATCCAGGATTGTGCTGAAATGAAATTGGTGAAGTCCTGCTACAAGAAACTGACTCACCCTGTTTGTTTCTTTTGTAAGTACCTATATAAGGTGTAGGTATATTATCCAATGCTTCAAAATTAACATCTTATTGATTATGAATAAAACACTAATGTTTTATAAAATTCTACTGTATATTGATGGATGGTAGAAACGTTACACGTGTTTCGCTACTTTTCATGTAGCATCTTCAGACGTAAATAAAATAATTAATAAATTAACATCAATTTATTAACATCAAAAATTCATTCAATTTTTTGAGGTGAAAGTAGAAAAATTGATACCCTATGTGTGTGTAAATTCATTGGCACTGACTGCAGTTTTTAGATGAGCAAACAAATGTTAATTTTTTTCGGGCTTTTAATGGCGGCTTCCTACGACGAAGGGACCCAGCAATCCATTGGCCACAAGTCACAAGCTGTGACTCACCAAAAGTACCACCAATGGAAAAGCCGTCTCAAGAATTTAATTGAAATTCAGATAAATTCGAAACAGTGTTGCCAAGTTTATTTCATTCGATTGGAATGCAAAAAAAAAACTACAAGGTCAACTTCGTTTCACATTTTCCCATATATGTCGATATACCGGAGGCCCTAGATATTATTTAAAGAAATCAAACTTTTTTTACAATTTTTAGACTAGACCCTTCTGATTAAATTGCACAATTTTAAGATTATTATTACTTACTCTTGATTATTTCCATAATTTCCAGGTTATTAACCGTAATATTTCCAATTTCCAATCCAAAAATTGGCCAACATAGTTAGTGAGACATTTCTCCATGCACCTGTAAACACCGGCTTTTTCATTTGATCCACTTGCAAATCTCACGAGATTGTGCTGAAATTAAATATATTTTTTGTATTAATAAAAATGCAGACTGATTAGGTACATACGTTATAAAAAAATGTTGTTTCAAAAATTAAAACTTAGCAGAGCTTTTATACAGGTGTGTTTTTGCAGTACATTCTACAATCACTGACAATATTTTTTTGTTTAATATGACGCCACAATTATCCATTATCTGCCTTAAGAGAGTAGACATGTTTTCTGATTCTAACTGCCGTTGATTTTACTGAGTAAATATCGATGAATGGAATCGCAGTTCGATGAAAAACTTTCTTGCGCATCAATCGCATAGGTAAATAGTGAGTGTATTTTTATCTGATTCATGCAGTTATAATACATGTATAGGTATTTTCACTGCTTTTCGAATTAGATTTCTGAAAAATTAGTGTACCTACTTAGTTAGGTACCTGTGAAAATTTCAGTTCAATTCCTTTGAAAACGGGCTATAAGATGGATATAGAAATTTAGTAATTTTACTCCTTTTCCTATGCACGCCACTGGCTAACTAATTTAAAAAAAAAAATTAAAATTTTAATTTTAAGCGTCATAAAAATTTTACAAATCTACCCCATTTTTATTTTTTATTATTTATTTCTTGAAATTCTTGAAGGTAAAAGATTATTTAGATTACAGCTGGTATTTTTCAGATCAATTTCTTTAAAAATGAGCTCATAAATAGTTTTAGAAATTTAGCCATTATTACCTTTTTCCTACCCACGCCGCTGGCTTATTATTACAAATTATGTTTTTTTTTACACTAACGTCAAGTTCGAAAAATGTTCTTCCAATCCTCTGTTAATTCTGTTTCAAAGTTTTTCCCATCTTGCTTAAGTAGGTAGGTTTATCTTAAACCAAGCCCTATATCAAAATTTTACTAGTGAAAAAAATAATAAAAATTAATGATTGATCTAAAAAAAAACAATACCTTCGAACCAGAGACGTACGTAGGAAAAGTTGGGGGGTCAACGTGTTCTTCAAGCCACGTTCCCTCCGCTCGGGTTTCGATGCCCTATTAACAAAATCTAGCAAAAAAGTGTGTCGTCACGATGAAGAAATTTGTGCTGAATTTCAATGGAATATCTTGAAGAGCTATTCAAAGAAATTAATTTTAAAATTTAAGTTTGACACCCTGTATCTTGAAAAGAGCCTAGATGGAAAATGCCATGAGGAAAGTCCCATTATTTTCGGCCAAATTATCCGTGGCTAAGAGTTGTGAGCTGTGACCTACTAATTTGTGGCATCCTGTACAATAATAATTATTATTGTGATTTATGATGAAAAAATCTTACCAGCTGTTTTTTGGCTATTTCGTCCGACTTGACAGCCGATGTTTTGAGGTTTAAATAAGATTTTCGATGAAGATTTACCAATTTTATTTTAATTACCTAACCGAAATTTAACTTAGTTAATTTTTTTAAATAACAAATAGGTAACTAAAAAGTCTACAAATCCATACCTATCTGATTTTAATACATTCAATTGCATAACACCTGTACAAATTAAATTAAAAAATTGACCTGTTTGTTTATTTTTCCAAAAAAAAAAAACAGTACTTTCCGTTTTGCGGAATTTATTTCTTACTTAATGACGTGCTTATTCTTTTAAACGCTTGTAACATCTAAACAAAAACGAATTGGACCCATATGTGTATTAATAAAAATATGTTTAAAATCAAGTCAGCTATCGGCTGCCAAAGTTTGTCATAGAGCTTGTAGAACACTCTGTATAGCAAGTAAGATCGAATAAGGTATATTATAGGTATAGGAAAAATCATGAGAGACTGCAATAGATACTTATATGGGTTCTTAATTATACTTACATGTTATGACACAAAAACAGCAGTCTTACATGATTTCAGTTGGTTTAAGACAAACATACGGGCAGACATTCGATCTTTTGGAAATACAGTTGATAAACAATTATTATTGTTTTATGTACCTTATATAGGTAGGTACAATTATTGCGGCCACCCAAATGCGTGAAAGCATTTTTGTTGCCATTGAAATTTCCGGGAAATTTTATCATAGTAAGTCAGACTTTGTTCAGTTGCGTGAATAAATAAAAATATTTGACATACCTATCTATTTTTTCTTTAACAATAGAATATTTTTTGACATTGATCCTGGCGTTAATGGTTTAAAGTTAAAATTACCTACACAATTAAATTTTGCCGCTCACATTTGGACGGTCGCGACTTACACATAGTATTATTTTTTAGCATTAACTTACCTTATCCTAGGTACTTTATTGTCTGTTGTCTGCTATTATTCCACTGCAAAAGTAGGTACAAAATATACTATCACAACACAACACACAACACAGAGAAAAGAAACCAATAATGTAGGTACTTTTGGATTTGGATAAAACAACAGAGTAGTTTTATTTTATTTCTTTTGTCACTGCATTCAGAGTTCCAGAGCACACAGCACTCGCGCTTGCTGACTTTGACTTGCTGTAGCTGTATTATTATTTGATCGGAGATCGGATTTCGGATTGGTGGTGTTCGGTTTTTCGAACCAAACAACCCCACTCCATTCTATCCATCTATCTATTAAAGAATAAGAATAAGATAAGAATAAAGAATACAATATTAGTATCTTTCTTTTCTTCAGCACTTTACCGTTAAGGGATGGGACTACCTAATCGGGTCGTGGCGTGGCTCGAATCTTAGCAGCGTTGGCAAATGTTGTCGCTTTAAAAACGACTTTGTAAAATATAAAAAAGAAAAAAGACTTTTCATGCGGGGCTAAATATCATTAATGCCCGACTGCACCTTAGACATTTTTAAATCCCGACTTAGCTAAAGTCGCGATTAGTTTTGATGAACGTATCTTAACAACAAATATGTTAATTCAGGTGTCCCTGAAATGTCTTTACAGCTTACTACCAAATGTTCCTCGGAAGAAACCAAGTCGATTTAAAGTCAACTTATTTTCTTCTTCTGATAGCGATTTTGATGAAATTTCGTATGATGTTATGGTTTTGTGGGACAAAATAAAGTGCAATACCAAAATTATACATGACGTTATTTATTGGCGTAGATGTAAATGAGTTTTTCAGGTTTCACACTCTTTGAACATCTTAATACGCAATGAAATTAAACATTTTCAAATACCGAGCGTAGATTATAATCGACTCATTTTCCAAAAAAATGAACTCTTGATAAAAGTCGCCTATCGTTTAGGAGATAGTCGCATTTGAATGTTGATTTTTATAGAAAGTTTCTTAATTTGGTATTTCAAAAATTTTCAAAGCCGACTAGATCCCAGAGTATTTCATAGCCAACTTTTTTTTCTTATGGCCGCCATATTGTTTTTTCGTGTCATTCGTTATCAAAGAAACAAGGAAAGCAAAAAGTAATTCAAAAATATTTTTTGCTTCTTTTTCGAATTTTGGATATGTATTTCTGCTATTTTATGTGTTTCCAAAAATTTTTGTAAAAACTTTAGTTCAATTCCTTTAAAATTTCTGTGCCATAAAATGGATATGTAGAAATTATTTATTAAATATGCCCTTTTTCCTACATCTGCCACTAACCGCAACCTAATAACAAATACGCATTTTTTTCACCGAAGTATCCTGCCTGTTCTATAATTTGATTTTATGTTTTCTTATCTTATGTCTTCTTGTAATTGTTATATTTTTCTTCGTATATCGTATGAGCAGGTTAATTTTGTAAATCCATTTTTATGGTCTACGCGTGTCAGGATCGTATTTGATGGTTTGGTGCGATTTCCATAACACAACTAAAAACCTGTTATTTGTCGTATTTGTGTCAAATTAACAGCACTTTTTGTCAACTAAAATTGAGAAGGCGATTCAAATTAAACATCAAGTTGGTACACGAGAAGAAATTGTTAATTAACCCAACAATTCCTATAACGGCACAACTTTAAATTAGAGCAGTTGCAAAAAATGTTTCAAGTGAAGTTTGTTGTTGAATGTTTTGCTGATGTTCCTTTGAGTAATTAATATTACCTATGAATATTGATAAAAATAATTTTCATAAGGAAAAATAAATAAATGAATGTATAAAAAATTGAGTCCCCTAAAATTTTGAAAATTTTTTTTGAATAATCAAGTAATGAATCAATTACGAGATCAAAAAGTGTTTTTTTTTTGTAATGAAGTGTTCTTTCTAATTCAAGTAATTATCGTAGAAAAATTATGTACCTACGCAACAGTGTGCATAAAGTTGTCTTTCTTCACTTTCGGAATTGACGCACTGCCTCGGTCAAACTTCCAGTAATGAAAAACCACTTTATGCACTTGTTACACAAAATTATATTATTTACGTTTTCAGGCATTTTCTGCTATCGCAATAATTATTATGTATTTCCGTGTCAAGTACTTCGAAGTTATCTTTGTTCTAAAAAAATATAGTTACGATGATATTTGACAACACTGTAACGATATTCCATACTATGCCCACCAACTTAGGATTCAAAGGAAGGAAAAATATTAATACGAAAAAGCTGTAAATATAGACAATAAATAAGATAGATGTGAAGGGAATGAATCACCATCAATAGGTCCCGATGCTACGTTACCCAAACATGCGTTCCTATCCTGTTAAAGAACATAAATGCATAATATCTAGGTCAACCACCGGATCCCGAATTGTTTATTCTTCTATGTCGATGATAATAAATTACCGAAAGAAAGAATTGTTGTAGGTAGGTACCTACTTAATTATGTACCTATTACCTACTAAAAAGGCAAACCAAACGAGTGAAAACATTGAAACGACCTGATAAAAATTAAAATCTAGGTAGGTATAGGCGGGTATTCTTTACCTATAATTACATATTCTACCTATCATATAACGAAACCCGGTCACAGGTGCAGGTAAACTGACGTGTCAACCATAATGCACTAGGTATCATTTCCGCCGCGAAGAATTAAATTTTACAAAATTCGCATTTAAGTAGTCTTTTTTTCAAGACATTATTAGAAAACTCCTAAATTTTATAGGTAGGTATGCTATAGATTATAAATTCAGCAGATAGCTATCATAATAGGTAAAAAAAATATGTTGGTAGGTATAGGCGGTAAAGTAGGTACATATACCTTAGTGCACTTTTAAAATAGTTTTTAAAATTAACTTACATTGTATTTTCAAAACTAACATTGATGGAAAGTTTCATTCGTACGACTAAATAGAAACTTTCTTGCATTTATTAGGCAAGTTGCAAGGTGAGATTCCACCGCCTTTTCAAAGTTCATATTGTTGAAACTTTGCAACCGCAACTTTATTTTTGCAATGACAGTGCACTTCAAAAGTAACTTGCAAAAATAAATTTGCAGTGATAGGTTTCAATATTAACCTTGCTGAAACATTACAGCTGCAACATTACTTTTTTAGCTTTATGAACTTACCGGGCAATTTTCAATTGTAACTTTCCTGAAGCTAAGCTTGCAGGAAGGTTCCAACAACTTACCAAATGAAATTTTCAAAAGTAATGAAAAATCAATATTGCTGCAACGTTTCGTAATGTTCAATGTCCAGTGGGCTGCTTATACTTCATAGCGTCTTTTCACCTACTTGTTGTCTATGTAGCGTAATGAACTTTCGGCGGCTGTCATATCTTAATTCGCTCTATCAATACGTGTAAATTTCATTTTCGTGGGCAGGATACCTAATGAGTTTCTATTGTGTATGCGAGGTGTTATTGTTTACTTTACAAATCTTTCCACCCGGCCGGCGGTCGGTATCTCGTTCACGCAGCTAGGGAATGTCCTTCCAATACCCTGCGGCAATATTCGGTGCTGGTGCGTTGCTACCCTAGCTCGGTCGTTTTAGAGGCTGGCTTTTTACCAGAGCGAGAACATTTCTGTTTATGAATATTTAATGTGCAGGCAGGAATTGTTTCTATTGATGCAACGGCGCGTAGCTGTATTTAATTTCCTAACATAATTTTTGCACTGTTTGCCTTTTTCGATTTTGGGCTGATTTAATGAGGCGAAGGAAATAATTTCCTTATAATCCTACCTAGGTGCGATCCATTTCACTTCAGCTTTCATTCACATTCAAAATACAACTATCTAAACACTACCACTGACTACAACCGATTGCCTCCAGCCACGGTGGTTCCAGACACGTCCACGACACGACCGCGCGTTCTCGAACATGCGTAGAACGTAGAGCCATTCTGATGTTTAGCAGAAATGTCAGTTACACTCTTACACTGGCCTCGCAATGTGTCATTCCTGTCATATAACTAGAACCCTCTCGAATGGAATAATAATTGTCGAGACCCAGGCAGCAATCGAACATTCACTGAATGTTAAAAATGAACATTCAGCCAATGTTAGAAACGACAGATTCGTGAACATTCAATGAAGGTTAGTTTTAAATGTTCAGTGAATGTTCAGATTTAAGCTTTAGTGAACATTTATAAATGAATGTTTACTGAACATTCAAAAATGAACATTCAGCCAATGTGAAAAACGACAGATTCGTAAACATTCAATGAATATTAGTTTTAAATGTTGAGTGAATGTTTGTTTTTTTTATCAAATTGATCATCACTAAGAATTGTATTACCTATATATGGAGCTGAAAAGCTGAAAAAAATAATACTTACTATTGTTAGGATTCACTCAGATCGGAATACAGACAGGAATGCAAGGAATGCAGACGCGTTAACACCAACAGGAAGGTCTGTTGGTATTAGGAATGTTGCGCATGATGCGTAACATGGGACAAGGCAGGAAAAGGAGCTAGAAGTCAGTAGTGGTTGTATAACCGTCGTAGAGTCAATATATGATTGTTAATAATATACTTCTTCGTCATTATTGTTATTGTATAATTATTATTGAACTGAATAAATAATGTTCCTAATATTTGACAGCGGTGGGATATCCACAAAAATGCCTTTTCTTGGTGAAAGTGAGGTGAAACAAAAATTTAAGTTTTTAGCAAATTTCCGATGAAATAAATTTTAACATCGGGTGGTATTGGTGCTGTTGTCGGTACTCAAGCGTCTGAGTCGCAGCGCGAGTTTCCCCGGCGCGGGCCTCGCGTGGGTATTATGTGCTACCTACCTAGGTACTTAAGAGAAGTTCCGCTCCTCCGTTAACAACAATTAAATTTATTAGAAGCTGAATTTAGTAAATTAAAGGAAAACGGAAGCTCAAGAAATCTTGCAAGAAAACACTGAGTATGAAGTATTAACGTATTATTGGATTGATATCCGACTGGTGTCGGTAAGTAAAGTAGATCAAGTACGTAAATGAGGAAGCATATTACAGGTTTTCTAAGGAAAATTTATAAGGGGGGTGAAGCAGTGGTATGTTATGAGAAACAGCATACAAGAATTGACCAAAATTAAAGTTTGCGACGTTCGAAGTTGATGGCACTGCAATAAAGTTTATTAATAAGTAGAGTTTGGAGGAGATAAGTTATAAAGATTATTCCAAGGTTATTCCCAAAGGTAAGCAGCTATTGCCATGTTGAGTAGAGTTGTGATAAGTAAGGATGAGTAATGAAGATTATTCTGAGATTATTCCTAAAGGTAAGCAGCTATTTTTAGCTAGTGAGTTGAGAGATGCATGATAGATAATCATGAGTAGATGAAAAGCATGACTAAAGTTGGGGAGCTCTCCAAAGTCCAAATGGACTTACATATTTTGAATTCGATAGGTAGAAGTAAAGCAAAATAAGCATGAAGCATGAATATAAAGCATGAAGTAAGCTGAAGTAGAATTGAACCCAAGTAGCATTTTGGGGTTAATTTGCGTCGATTCGACTTGATTTAGGTATACTACCTATGTAATTTAATTTACCTAACCTAAATTGTGTGAAGTATACCTCGTATTTACGTGACGAAGATCAAACTAAGAGTAGATAGTAAGTACATTCATCGACGTATTTGGGAATTATCGCTATGAAGTTAAGTGAATTCAATTATTGCTATGAAGTTAAGGCGATAGGTATTACGGAAACATGTATATTCAACGTTCGTCTTAGGTATAAAGAATCGACTTATTACTTTGTTTAAATAGGTACCTAATGTAAACCTAGTGCACATGTAAGTGAGAGAGAGGAAAATAGCCACTAACAAGAGGCCGTGAATTTTAAATAGTTTATATTTTTAAAGTCTCTCATTTTCTATCAAATTCTGTCTGATGTAGGTACTCTGAAGTTCTGGAGTTCTGGACACACTGTTAGCGCGCAAGGCGCAAGATTAAGATTTCTCTTCTTCAGTCAGTGAGTTTTCTACCCGCACAGCATAAAATGAACGAATGTTCACGGAATATTTGATATCATAAATGATTCATATTATTTAATAGTTGGTTTAGAAATAAGGTGTAGGGATGCGAATGCCCGATGTCAATTTACATGTCAATGAAATTTTCCCAGGAAACTTATGATTAAAGGTGGTAAATTACAACGCGCCCCGTGAATTAGCAGTTTAATAAAGTATGTACCTATAAAAAAAAAAAAAATAATATTGAAAAATTATATTATAAGTACCTATAGCTTTTTCGTTGTAAAAAAAAAAATAAAATCAGATTTAAAAAGGGGGTTTTATGCAATTACATATTTTAATTTTGTGATTAACTATTGATTAATTAGAATGTAAACAATGGAGGCCTCCTAATGATTTTGCCAAGTGATGAAGACGAACGTAATTAAAATACTTATAGGTACTGAGAAGTAGTGAAGGTAATATTTCTTTATGATAAGATTAATAAGGGATGTAATGGTTTGACTACTATGTTAGAATTGTAAAAGAACGTAAGCAGATTCAATCTCTTTCATTATTACATATTTGGTATCGATGTACAAAATATCAGTAAAATAAATATCATACGCAACCAAGGTCGACTTAATTAGCATAAAGCATCCGACGCACTGAAGAGCCAACGTCCGCTGCGTAATAAAGGAAACGAAATATCCAGACAAAGGTTTACTTTTAAGTTCTTTTAGTATTTTTAGTTTGGTGTATTCTGGTGCTCTTATAATACAGATAACAGGTGAGTTGATGTGCTCACTAAATGTCCTATTCCTAAGATGAGTAGAGTTAAGGATAAGCAAAAAGAATTAAGGAAGAAAGATTGTTAAGTAGGTACATGATAAAGATTATAATTATTTTATGAGCCTTACTGAATAATTAAAGAAACTCGCAAGAGCTTTATTTAGAGTTAGAGAAAGAAATTGAATGATGAAGCATGCATAAATCATGAATCCGCATAGAGTTAACGTATAGTCACGCATAGAGTTCACGTAGTAAAAGACAGAATCATAATAGGCACTTAAGAGACAAAGGTTAATGAGTACTGAAGATGTCTAAATTGCTGAAACGTTGAAGTAGAGCTGAGCGTTGATCGTAGAGTTCTGGGAGGCCTGTGTGGCCTGGTCTGTGTGACGAGTAGGCCTGTGTGGCCTGTGCATAAGTTCGAGTCCCTGAGAGAAGGTCTGTGGCCTGAGAGTGGCCAAGAGACAATAATAATTGATGCCTGTGTAGTTTGCATGTGTAGGTCAGAGTGGAGGCAAGTGTGGCCTGACTTTGTGTTCCGGGCGTGAAGGATCGAGGGGATTCTGCGGACCGCCCGCGAGCGAACTTCAGATAGGGAGGATCATGGTGGGTACTGTTGACCATAGCGTGTCTTGGCGCGGAAACTTTGGCAAGGCTAGAATCAACGGCTAATGATCAAGATGTCTTGAGTAGAGTAGTGATTTATGTGTATTCAGCAGGGTGCTGTCAAAGCACCAGAGGCTAGCAAGAAGGCCAAGAATGCTTAGCGTTAGGTAATGACAAGCTTAGGCAAGCTTTAGGAGGAATAAGACAGTTAAAGACACTTAAGTGTTCTCTTAAAGCGGAAGGCCTAGTTCAGCTGATGATGAGATATCTGTTAGTGTATTTTATTTATTTATTTATATAATGAGTTGATTAAAAGCTTTAGAACGACAATATTTTATTTGACAATGATAATTGGTAGTGGTAATTTTGTTGATCGAAAAATTACAGAGGTCAGGTGTTGCGTGTCTGGACCTGGACTGCCTGGTTCTGTGATTGATTATCTTGGACATTTTCCGCTGTTGTCATGTGTAACAATTGTGCCCTATTTGCGCTATTATTGAAAATAAATTGAACCGACTTAAATTTGGGGAAGTACCTAGTGGTATCACTTTGAATGTAGGTACCTATCAGTTTTTGTAATGCAGGAAAAGTATAAGTAGATAAATTATCAAACAATGAAATGTAATAATGTGATATAAAAGAGAAAGGGTGTTCTCAGTGAGGAGATGTAATGCCTGAGAGGAAAGTGGAAGGGTGTTCTCAGTGAGGAGATGTAATGCCTGAGAGGAAAGTGGAAGGGTGTTCTCAGTGAGGAGATGTAATGCCTGAGAGGAAAGTGGAAGGGTGTTCTCGGTAAGGAGATGTAATGCCTGAGAGGAAAGTGGAAGGGTGTTCTCAGTGAGGAGATGTAATGCCTGAGAGGAAAGTGGAAGGGTGTTCTCAGTGAGGAGATGTAATGCCTGAGAGGAAAGTGGAAGGGTGTTCTCAGTGAGGAGATGTAATGCCTGAGAGGAAAGTGGAAGGGTGTTCTCAGTGAGGAGATGTAATGCCTGAGAGGAAAGTGGAAGGGTGTTCTCAGTGAGGAGATGTAATGCCTGAGAGGAAAGAGGAAGGGTATTCTCGTGAGGAGATGTAATGCCTGAGAGGAATGAGAAGTTGACAACGTCGAGCTGAGATGGACCGAGTTGCTGCTAGGTTGGCTGATAAGCCGACGACTTCGAGCTGAGCTGGACCGAGTTTGCTGCTTGGTTGGCTGATAAGCCGACGACTTCGAGCTGAGCTGGACCGAGTTTGCTGCTTGGTTGGCTGATAAGCCGACGACTCCGAGCTGAGCTGGACCGAGTTGCTGCTGGGTTGGCTGATAAGCCGACGACTTCGAGCTGAGCTGGACCGAGTTTGCTGCTTGGTTGGCTGATAAGCCGACGACTCCGAGCTGAGCTGGACCGAGTTGCTGCTGGGTTGGCTGATAAGCCGACGACTTCGAGCTGAGCTGGACCGAGTTTGCTGCTTGGTTGGCTGATAAGCCGACGACTCCGAGCTGAGCTGGACCGAGTTGCTGCTAGGTTGGCTGATAAGCCGACGACTCCGAGCTGAGCTGGACCGAGTTTGCTGCTAGGTTGGCTGATAAGCCGACGACTTCGAGCTGAGCTGGACCGAGTTTGCTACCAGAGCTGGAATGATTGGGTTTGCTTTTATGATAACTAGGAGGCTGTGATTTCGAGCGGGTGTCGTTCGATTTTGCTGCAAGGGTAGCTGGGAAACGTCGAGTTTGATCTCTGATGGAAGTACGATGAATGGAAAGGGAAGTAGATGACTGAGTGAAACAGATGAGGTTGGTATAATTAATTGAGTATTTGCTTCAGCCATTCTGCAAACCAGTCTGCGGGTTCACCTGCTAGACTCTAGAGGACCCTGGGTCTTTCCATTGTAGGATTCGAGGACGAATCCTGGTCAGGATGGACGAGTTGTTAGGATTCACTCAGATCGGAATACAGACAGGAATGCAAGGAATGCAGACGCGTTAACACCAACAGGAAGGTCTGTTGGTATTAGGAATGTTGAATGTTGAACATTCAATGAAGGTTAGTTTTAAATGTTCAGTGAATGTTCAGATTTAAGCTTTAGTGAACATTTATAAATGAATGTTTACTGAACATTCAAAAATGAACATTCAGCCAATGTGAAAAACGACAGATTCGTAAACATTCAATGAATATTAGTTTTAAATGTTGAGTGAATGTTTGTTTTTTTTATCAAATTGATCATCACTAAGAATTGTATTACCTATATATGGAGCTGAAAAGCTGAAAAAAATAATACTTACTATTGTTAGGATTCACTCAGATCGGAATACAGACAGGAATGCAAGGAATGCAGACGCGTTAACACCAACAGGAAGGTCTGTTGGTATTAGGAATGTTGCGCATGATGCGTAACATGGGACAAGGCAGGAAAAGGAGCTAGAAGTCAGTAGTGGTTGTATAACCGTCGTAGAGTCAATATATGATTGTTAATAATATACTTCTTCGTCATTATTGTTATTGTATAATTATTATTGAACTGAATAAATAATGTTCCTAATACTATGTAGGTGTATTCCATTTATCAATCCATCAGTGAACAATATAAATTATTATTATTATTATAAGGTCACATTTGCTCTTCCGTGTTGTTTTTCTTCTTCCTGTCTACATCATAATACCTACCTACCTATAATACCTGGGATGAAGAATTAGATTAGTTTGCATCACTCTCTGCACCTTCTCTCTCCGACCAGACAAGCATAAAATACTTAGCTTGCTGATAATTTATTGTGACTTTTATACCTATACATAGGTATATTCATAGTTTAGAAAAACAAGATGAAATGCCAAGAATAACGGACATATTGAATTGAACACAAGCACAAGCAAAGTATACTGGGAGGGAATGCAATAGACAAGAGAGCTGCGCGCGCAACACCTCGTTGTAATAATTATACAAAATATAATTCTGGTTTTTATCAATTTTTAAGCCAAATATTTTCGTTTCAGCATGTGATTTTCCAATTTTTTTGGTATATGTTATTTACCTGATGTCAGTGTACCTGTAATTGCGTGCAATAAACATTTCATCTTAAACATTGTATGAATGTTAAATAAACATTGCATTTTGAATGTTCAGTATCTAATGTTCAATGAATGTTTATTCAAGGTCTGAAAACGAACATTAGAATCTGAACGTTGCCTGAATATTCGGAAAGTCTGTTTAACATTAGAGCAATGTTTAATGTTCGGTGAACATTTAGGGAACATTCAGTGAACATTCCTTGCTGCCTGGGGACATACCACAATAATTGCAGAATGTAAATAAATACAAGAAATGCGAATTATGAATCCAGATCCAGAAAACTCCCTCGTAATAATATCATATGATTATTATTATTATTACTTTATTAATACATACAATTATGTACACTCTGTTCACTGAGAGTTGTCCGTTGTCATGCCACACTGATTCTGACTAAACAATTTCATTTAATTCGATTTGAATCGTATATACTTATTTCTAAGTCGAACCAGATGGGGTATCGCAGTTCGTGTCAGTGGCGTGTGTTGAGGAATAATGAATAATATCCTACAAATATATTATTTCGACAAGTTATTGACGAAGTAGAGTCTTGCAACTTTTTGATAACAAATAAATATATACAGTGCTTCCTAAAAGTAACGGATAAATTCGATAAAACGGAGAGGGCTGTTTTTTTGAAAAAATAAAAAAAACAGGTCGATTTTGTTTTTGAGTTGTTCAACTTTTGACATAATATTTGGGTATACAGGGTGATGCACGAAAAAGTGGTGACGTCATCGGCATTTTTTTAAATGGCAACTCTTATTTTTTATTAAATTTTTTGATACTTCATCCAATTGCCAATACGGTAATGTAATCATTTTGTAACGTTTATAAAGGAAATTTCGGAGAAAATAACTTAATTTCGACAGATTTAATAGATTTAATTTAATTTAATTTAACAGATTCAATTTGATAGACTTAATTTAATAGATAGATCTTATAAAATTACCATGGAAACAGTAATTTTTATTTGATATTTTTTTATTTTTATCGTTAATGTTCCGATTTTCACATCAGTAAAAAGTGCACAATTTCGACTCACAAGCTGTTTCTCAGAAATTTCCTTATTTAAGGTTACAAATTGATTACATTACCATACTGGCAATTAAATTAAGTATCAAAAAATGGAATAAAAAATAAGGGTTGCCATTTAAAAAAATGCCGATGACGTCACCACTTTTTCGCGCATCACCCTGTATACCCAAATATTATGTCAAAAGTTGAACAACTCAAAAACAAAATCGACCTGTTTTTTTATTTTTTCAAAAAAACAGCCCTCTCCGTTTTATCGAATTTATCCGTTACTTTTGGGAAGCACTGTATAATGCAAGTAAATAAGAATGATAATAATTATTGTTATCATCATGATAGGAATATCATGTCACCTACCTGCTGGTTGCCGTTTAAAAGAAAGAATAACACCTCCGATTTCTTATTTGCAAGTAAAATATTCCAGCAATTTAACCACAAGACCACGTACTAGGGAGTTCAATCGTTTCCCAGGCAAAACAAGGAAATAGATTTTTAGGCATTCGCGCAATTAATAAGTTACTTATAGTTTATCACACCGTACAATAACACAGGTAATTCTGCTATTTTTCGTATTAAAAACGTTTCAAATCACAACACAAACCTTATTAGTATATTTAGCGCTGACACTGACAATACTGACAGTAGCGACTTTACGACTATGACTATACGATCTTATCGTAATATCGTATCAATCTAAGCGTATCAAGACGCGAGTCGATACTTCCGTCTCACTCTCGCTCATCTTTTTAGAATTGCTGACGATTCAAACGTATTTCTGAAAATACGTCCCATTTTAACTCGATTGACTATGCAATGCAATAGAAGGAGTAAGAAACATAACGAGATGATGTATCCTTAGTTATCACAACAGACAACTCTCAGTGTACAGACTTTACGTATACCTACCTATGAAGTAAAAACTTTCAGTGATCTTAAGCTTAGTCAAATAATAATAGAGATATTAAAGAAATATTACAAAATAGGTACAAAGTAAATAAAGATGATTCAATTAGTTTATCTGAGCAGTTTATAGTGGATGAAAACCCAAACGCTTCCAGGTTTGTTATTCTTAGCCCTTGTATTATTAGATTAATATATTTGAACAGCCTGACACCCTTTTATACTTTGACGAAGTGTTATAAACACTTTTTGTTTGATATTTTAAGGCAACAGCAATATTTGGCCCGATAGAATTTTTAGCGTGTACGAAGTACAATTATTACAGGAAATATGTAATATACAGCAATAAAAGTAAGCTATCTAGTAAAAAGCAAATTTGAAGTATTTGTGTAACTTCTAAAACGTTTTCCTGTGAGAATTGGAAAAGAGAAATGCGCTGTATTGCGGAGCGCGAATCAAACACAACATCATAATTATTCGGAAACCAGGTTGAAACAATTATTAATTGAAGCATACAGCAGTATTGACCAGCAATACCTCGGTAACAATAATAATATTGCTATCGGGTCATGCTTATAAAAAATTCAATACAACGTGCCATGAAACTGGATTCACATACCACATTAACATCTGTAAAGTCTCTCAAGTTATGTACCGGAAACAGTTCCAAAAGTCCCATACGCCAGGATAAAGTGCTTATTAAAAACAAAACCTTATTGCGCATCGATCCCGTAATATTGCATTTTTATGCGACGATTTAATTATGAATATTTTCCCCACTTTTTTTTAGCATTTTCAAATTTTGCACGGTCACATCATTAGCGTAGCTGCATGTTTACTGTAAAACTTTCGGTTCGGTTCCTTTGAAAACGTGCTCTAGAAAGAATTCAGAAAATAAGCAATTTTGACTGATTTTCTACCAGGGCCACTGGAAAACTAATGACTAAAGCGCAATTTTTCAGCATGTGTATAACTTGGGTGGTAATTTGATTGAAAAATTATTTTTATTTTGCATATAATACCGACGTTAAACAAAAGCCAGTTTTTACAAAACTTTAAATGGCCGCCATTTTGAAACGACTTGATCGATATTTCTCACTCGCAATACCAAATAGCTCCCTCCAGACATCTACCTATTACAAAAATTTAAGTTCCCTAGATAAAAAACCAGTGACTATATTCGAAAGACAGGTTTTCACGAAATTTGAAAGGATTTTGTTTCTCTGCAAATAACGCTATTTTTGAAAGCTTTTTGCAATAAAAATCCACAATCCACCATAGATTTTAGGGTTTAAAATTTTCTGCTTAAAGATTGAAAGATTTTGAATATCTTCGCCATTTTAGTTATTTGCTTCCTGCTGAAAGTTTTCACGGTAAAAGGTCTAGTTAGTACTACTCTACAAATTTCAGTTCAATTCTTTAAAAATTTGCTCATAAATTGAATTCTCCTTTTTCTGCCCTTTGCTACTCGCTTAATAATGGAAAAACATGATTTTTTTTGCACTAACGTAAAGTTCGAAATTCGTTTTTTCAATTCTATTAATTTGGTTTTGAAGTTTTTTTTCCATCTTGCTTATCCAGGGATTTAAAAAATTGCAATTTTTCTAAAATTCAAATTTCCGTCACTTTGAAACGACTTGCCGATTCTGCTCAGATGCTATAACACCGGACCACTTATTATGGAATTCTTACTGGCACAAAATTTTCATTTCCGTAGATTTAAAACGGCGACCTGAATTGGTGCCAAAAGAACGTATTTTTCTTTCTTTTTAAAGGAAGTAGGGAAGTAGAAGCAACGCGACTTTAGGATACAGATCCAAAGTCCTCCATAAGTTTTGCCAGAATACAAAATTCTAGGATTAATCTTGAAAGATGAAGTTATAGCGGCGTTTTGAAAATCGGAACAGCGCAATTCGTCACCTTAAAACAGAACTAGCCTAAGTCGATTTTTGCCAAAAATGAGTTTTTTATACAAAACGATAGAGTAAGGTGTCGCCGATCGAATGCAGAACTAATCTAAGTCCTAATGATTCTATTTATCCCGTATACGGTAAATTACAAATAAGCCTATGTCCAAGGGTGCTCAAATTTTTAGCGCAGAACTATCCTAAGTTCGCGAGAAAGAACCTATGTCAATGCTCCAGTAAATAATTTTCAATGCAGAACTATGCTTATTACAATAAGGTAACCTATGTTAGTGTTGTGTTAGGACTTATACTAGTTCTGCTTTCAAGAAACATCCCATGTTCAACAAACTGTGGACTTGGGTTAATTCTGATTCCTCATTTAGAAAAACTATTTGTTTTTTACGATCAATGCCCATTTAGCTCTAACTGCAAGATAATCCTTCAACGATATACTGTTTTTCGAACAAACAGAAGCTTTGCGGCTTTTATTGCTAAGCGAACATTGAGAGTTTTGATCTTAAGCTAATAAAATGAACTCTCAGAAGTATACTATGTCCAAAACACACAACTAACCTAAGTCCAGAAAATGGACTTGGAATAAGTACTTATCAGCTAAAAAAATATTCTATGTCCATCTTTTTTCTTTAACTTATACGTTTCATATTTAATTCATGCTGTAATTGAAACTGTGCATATATAAAATACTTGTACCGGGTGTCCCAACACTAGTGTCCACCCCCTAAATAGAGCTTAATTTTAAAGATAAAAAATTGAAACTTTGAGGATTTGTGTACTTGATATAGGTCCACGGAATGGCATAATCAGTTTCATTAAAAAAAATTAAGTTCGGGCGCCAGCGATAAAAAACAGTAATATGGTGATAAATTGTCGAAAAAATTCGATTTTTTTTCAATACATACGTAGAAATCGATTAATAAAATCAATATCGCTTGAAAGAAATGTGAAAAAACTAATTATAAGGCTTTAATTAAATAAAATATAATTATACAGGGTGTCCCATAATATGTGGGCAATCTCCCGGATTTGGGTAAATTTCGTAAAAATAAATGAAAAAATAGCTATAAAATTAATTCCTCAGAGACACCCCTACAAAGATATTAGCTGTTGAAGTTGAGGGTTGAAAATCAATTTTTTGCAATAACTTTTTTATTTCTTGACCGATTTTGATAATTTTTGGTTTTATTTTGTATTATTTTGGATTGTTTAGAATAGTGTTTCATAATCTTTGATAGCACATACATAGACCTCGGGATGGCATAACCCCCTCATTCACTTGAAAGAAAACAATAAAAATAATAATTTCACAGTTTTTTAAGGTTAATTTTCTTTTTATTTGACATTTTTTACATAATAAATGTCTCTTTATTTATTTCGATAGAGCGAACCGTTATCGAGATAAACGTCCTTCTAATAGTTGATGCGTCGCAGGAACTTTCTAAATTTCAAGTAAATTTTAACAAGATGGCTGATCTATGACAGTAAATTGAGCAGGAAACAAAACAATAACTTAATTAAATACATGCCAGTGTCAAAGATTTCATTTCATGCAGATTCAATTCTAACTGATTTTCTGCGTATTCAGCGTTTGTGCGTAAGCGTAACTCATTTTAAAATCAGTTAGAATTAAATCTGCATGAAATGAAATCTTTGACACTGGCATGTATTTAATTAAGTTATTGTTTTGTTTCCTGCTCAATTTACTGTCATAGATCAGCCATCTTGTTAAAATTTACTTGAAATTTAGAAAGTTCCTGCGACGCATCAACTATTAGAAGGACGTTTATCTCGATAACGGTTCGCTCTATCGAAATAAATAAGGATACATTTTTTATGTAAAAAATGTCAAATAAAAAGAAAATTAACCTTAAAAAACTGTAAAATTATTATTTTTATTGTTTTCTTTCAAGTGAATGAGGGGGTTATGCCATCCCGAGGTCTATGTATGCGCTACCAAAGATTATGAAACAATATTCTAAACAGTCCAAAATAATACAAAATAAAATCAAAAATTATCAAAATCGGTCAAGAAATAAAAAAGTTAGGTGCAAAAAATTGATTTTCAACCCTCAACTTCCACAGCTAATATCTTTGTAGGGGTGTCTCTGAGGAATTAATTTTATGGATATTTTTTCATTTATTTTTACGAAATTTATCCAAATCCGGGAGATTGCCCACATATTATGGGACACCCTGTATAGCAATGACAGGTAGACAATATAATCTGAACAATATAATCAATATAATCTGAAAACGGTAGGTGCAATAAGTTTTATGACAAAGTAAATAAGGCCCAAATAAATAGGACGGCTCTTGCTGGGCTAGCCGGCACACTGAACCTGCACTGGACAGTGTCGTAGTATGGACTCATGAAAAAGGTGATTATTAAAAAGATATTAAAAATGTTTTTTAATGAAACTAATTATGCCACTCCGTGGTCCTATATCAAGTACACAAATTCTCAACGTTTCAATTTTTTATCTTTAAAATTAAGCTCGATTTAGGGGGTGGACACTAGTGTTGGGACACCCGGTACAAATTTATATTGAAATATGTGTGTAATTAAAGCAGCTAGAGAAAAAAAGTTTCCTGAAAAATGTAGGTTTTGGACTTTAGGCTAGTTCTGTTTTAAGGTGACGAATTCATGATAGGTAAGTAGGATCTCGTTATTAGAGATTCTTTAATAAATATCCAGCGAAAAATAATGAAATTATTAATAGAATATTATTCTTAATTAACATTAATAATTACCATTACAAAAATAAATAGCTACCACACACCACTGTTAATTATTATATTTCGGTGGTACGAAACTACGAACTGATTCGGAACTTGAAATGATCCTAATTCCATTTACGCCAGAAATACGATAAGCAAATTAATTTCATGAATAAAACGAAGGGAGAGGTATGCGATAATGTCAATACGACGAGTCTCTAGCAATATCGTTTGTTCTGTTTACCCAATGAATTTATATCGCTTACAGTTTTGTTCTCGGTTAACGTTTTACCTCTTCGCGGAACAGGAATCGTTTCATTTTCAGTCAATAGAAATCATATCCTATTTCTACATTAACGAAATCATATTCATTTCACTTTCAGATTCAAAATGCCTACCAGCGCTCCGACGCATCATTTTCTCAGCTACGAACGGCAGGAACAATAGAAACTAGAAGCATCAAATTAGATTTCGATTACATAGGTATCTACCGCATAGCAAAAGGATGTGGGTACCTTCCGTTGTCCTTTTACCCGATTGCGCTGGAGAACGCCTTTCTCTTAATGTGAGCTCCAATTATTATTATTCCCTTGATCTGAACCAAGATTTGCAATATCCATATCGACTGGGCTCATTCCAAAATAATAATATTTCGAAAACTTTTCTTATTATTTTTATTATGGTAAGCCAAGTAAGCCAAGTACTGTTATTTTTTTTTTTTATTTAACACACGCCACTGACGCGAACTGTGATACCACCTTTGGTTCGACTTTTAAATAATTGTACGAATCAACTTGCTGATACGAAATTGTTTAGGTAGGATCAGTGTGGCATCACAACGGAAAACACTCGCTGGACAAACTAATATTAGATTTCATTATCATTATTATATAATTTATTAGAATAATACCTATAATATATATAATTGTATATAATATATATTATATATAATGATATATATATAATATATTACAATAGAGATAATTTAAGGATAACTAATTAAGCGTAGCCCCTTAGAACTGATCTGTGGCATAACTTCTCGGTAAGGACTTAAATCCTAGAACAAATCTTACAAGCTGCTGAGGATGGACCCACTCGCAGCATAAGGGAATTTCCCAGGAGCTTAATGAAAAGCTTCATTTACGGTTACTTCATTACTATCATATACCTACACATACTAATGGTATGATACACAAATCGTCTATGTACCGGGTGAGTCACGGGCAAAAATTTTTAGGGAAAGTGGCCCTAAAAATCGTTGGAAAATAGTTTCGCGCTTCTTAAATGACCGCTAGGGGGCGTACCAACCATGAACAAATAAAAAATTGGAATTTTCTCATAATTTTTCAAACTTAGGGTATACTAAAACTATAATGGGTGTAGGTGCTTAAATAACTTCGATTTTTTATCTTGCAGTTTTCTTAATTACTCCATAAATAAATTGGTGGGGGACTTCAAAATTTTTCAATTAAAATGTCGATTATTCCAATTAACCTCAACGGAATTTAACAAGATTAGTCTCGTTGAAAAGAGTTGTCCTTCCTATGTCGATTGAATTTTACGAATTTTTAAGTTTGTTACCAACGCAGCCGCTAGAGGGCATTATCTAACATATAAGCAAATATAACGATTTTCCTAAAATAAATTAAATAGAATGGTATATTGATTTTTACATAGTGAAAAAGAGAATTATATTAATTAAGATGTCATTAAAAACCACAGCTGTATAACTTTCGTTCGACTGTCCATCAGAAAAGTTGGTTTTAAGAATCTTCAGAATTTGGATCCCGTAAGGATCCAATTCAATTCAATTTAAATTCAGTTCAATCCTATTTACTTTCTCTCTCTCTCTCTCTCTCTCTCTCTCTCTCTCTCTCTCTCTCTCTCTCTCTCTCTCTCTCTCTCTCAATTTACAATACTACTTGTAGAAAGCAATTTCTTTGAATTAATTTCAATTATTATTACAGATAATTGGTCGCCTAAACCTTTATACCGAGTGACAAGTTTCAAAGCAGAACATAGGCGAATAGCATGGGAAATCACATATTTGCAGTTTATTTCTCACCACTTTTATCTACAAGAACGTTAATGATGTCTATCGAAAGAGAATTGTTTTCTGAGCATGCTGATACCAAATACTTAATGATTAACAGCTTTTTTATCATGCCAGAAGAATTGAAACATTTTCAAAATTAAAAGATGAGCAGCCATGACATGCTAAATTCGGATAAATTTTTCGCTGTCAAAGCAAATATTTTCAATTATTTAATTTATTTTAATTCTGATTGAACATTACTAAACAATTACGAAAATCCTAATTTACCATCATTTTGTTTTACCAAAAATTGACTATGAAAAATAAACACGTAAAATAATTGAACTAAAACGATAACTAAGTACAACAAATATTCAAATAGTCATTTCATTCATTTTGAAATTAATATTCCCACCCTTTTATAAATTGTGCTTCGGACTTGTCCGAGTTGTTGGTTATTAACGAGTTTTGTTTTTGGTAACCCCAAGATCCCAAGAAAAATCACAACAAGGATAAGCTGGTAAATCGGGAGATCTGGCCGGCCAGTTAATAATACCACGGCGATAAAAACGCGTCCCGCATTAGAATAGCCATTATTATTATTCATTGACAATCTTTTCAGGGAAACACGTATTGGTAATTAAAAATGTTTGTTTTGACAGTAACAAAATTATTCTAATTATGCATATCATGGCTGCTCATCTTTTAATTTTGAAAATGTTTAAATTCTTCTGGCATGATAAAAAATCTGTTAATCATTAAGTATTTGGTATCAGCATGCTCAGAAAACAATTCTCTTTCGATAGACACCATTACCGTTCTTGTAGATAAAAGTGGTGAGAAATAAACTGCAAGTATGTGATTTCCCATGCTATTCGCCTATGTTCTGCTTTGAAACTTGTCACACGGTATAAGCTTGTGTTGTGACACGAGGATAAAATTAAAAAAAAAGCAATAAATAATCAAACTATACTAAATACCAAAGTTAAATAGTAAGTATGTACTTTAATGAAATACAAATCAAAGCAGATGATTATTATCAAATTAATTTGTGCCCGCTTATACCATCATCATACATTACCTAATCATACATCCACCTTTAATAATACTCATTGAACCCGACTATAAATTCACAAGGTTTTATTTTAGCCTCCATTGTCTCCCTAACCCAAGTTAAGGAGCATATCTTTAATTTCGATCAAAAATTTCAATAATTGCTCCGATTAGCACCCTCAAATTATCTTTTGTAAATTTATAAATTATGTAAATCAATCATATTTCCTTATAATAGCTCGCCTCAATGAATTTTAGTTACACCTAGTACAATTTCATAACAACTAGCATTATAATCGATTTACAGAAATAACAAAAGTGAGAAAAAAAAACAGTCAAACAAAGCTTTTCGGATCTTAGTATAGCTCTGGTTTCCTTACCCCTTTCCCTGTTCAATGTCTTTGTCGGTACAAGGTTTTTCTTTTTTAGCACTTTCGTATACAATACCTGTTTCTTTTACTCTGGTATACTGGACGTCGATGAATGATGAAAATTTGAAAAATGTTTACTCGATTTTGGTAATGCCAGTTCTTCTTGAGTCTCCTCTTCTGGTAATAATTTTTTTGATGGTGACGATGGTGCACTAACGCTCTTTCTGGTTGCTCGGAATCTCTCCCGTATGGACTGTACGTCTTCCTCTTTAGAGTTTTTTTGTACCCTTTAGATCTCTATACCTAAAAACTTCACCGTTTATAGTGACATGTTATCTTCATAGTTTATCAGAACATCCATTCTTCCTGGCGTCAATATATCGACTGTACGTACAGAGTAAGTTTTCGTTCTTGTCTATCCTCTTGAAAAGGTGGTCTATTACATAAATTAATTTGTTCACCTTTTAATAGAGCTTTCTTGCTATAAACTTCTACTGTCCTGATATATGAGGTGAATTCCAATAGGATAGGTCTAGGTTGCTTAATGTTACCTATTCCTGAAATTCTGTACACATCGTTAATCCCCGCCCTATCTATCTCCACCTTTAGCTTTACTCTCCACCTTTACACTTTTTACTTTAACAGCTATAAATTCCAGAACTACTTTAACTATCTTCTATTCTTTAGCTTCCTGATCCCAAATATAAAAATATATTATTCTTCTACTGTTTTCTTTGCGTGATACGAAGGATAGACTATAAGCTCTTATTTCAAGTTTTTAAAGCATCTATTTGTTGCTCTAGATTTCTCACTATTTCATTCTGTATACTCAATTTTTTTTTTTATGTCTTTAATCTATGCCTTAATCTCTAAATTTTGTGTAGCAGTTTGCTGCTATAAAGTGTATATAATATGTCGTCATTTTTTTTTTATTTAGCTTAACGTGCCTCGACAACTGGAGGTCATTGGAGTGTTTTACATAATCAGCCTTACTTTAATTTTGAATAAATTTTTAAACTTTAATATTAAGTTACGTTAGTGGCACAGTAAATCTAGTTTTGATTTGTGATGTATGGGTCCTGATTAGATGCTGTTGTATACTTCAATGTCCTTTAAGCAATTTATCAAATTGTCGAAGCTGTTGGATAATCTGAGGTCTTGGTGGATGTCTCCCGTTATCTTATATCGTTGGCGAGCTTGGGAGAACTGCTTGCATTCTGCAAGAATATGCTGGACGGTAAGACGGCTGTTAGTGTTGCACTGATCGCAGTGGTGGGTTAGTTGATGCCATTAGGAAGCCATGAGTCACTTTTGTGTGTCCGATTCTCAGTCTGTGAATAATGATTTTGTGCCTTCTTTTCATGGGTGGTAGTAGCGTGTCTGTGGTTATCTGTGGATGAATGATGCTTAGCTTGGTGTTTGATTGGCTCCATATATTTTGCCAGATCGTGAAAACGCCTTGCCTAAGGTGGTTCTTCAGATCTGTGTGCAGTTGTAGGTCTATTATAGGTAGGTCGAATTGTATGGCACTTTCTGCTGCGGAGTCTGCTTTCTCGTTTCCTGCAATGCCCACATGTGAGGGTACCCAGATGATGGAGATGTGGACACCTTGTGTGGCAAGCAGGTGGCAGGCTTCATGTATGAATTGGGCCAGGGTATTTTGGGTGTAGATGTTTTCTATTGTCAGGATAGATGACAGTGAGTCTGTGCAAACGGCGACTGACTTGTCGGCGTGTGTTATCGTTTTTATTGCACAGAGTATTCCGTATAACTCTCCTGTGTGTATGCTGTATGCTGCATTGTTTGTTGAGCCGATGCCTGGAGATGATGGATGTAGAGGTGGTGACTGAGCAGCTGACACCAGTTTCTGATTTTGAGGCGTCGGTGTACAAGATTTTCCCAAATTTTTTCGAGTTGATCAATTCCAGGAAAGTTTGTCGTAGGAGTGCGTTAGGATTGTCCTGTTTTCTGTATTTATTGAGTGTGGTATTCACGGCTGGTAGAATTTTCGTCCATGGAGGGATGGTGGTTACGGGATGAGGAAGAGTTTTTGTTAGGTTGGTGTCGTTTAGTAAAAGTTTTAGCCTATTAGGGATTGAGCGTAGTGTTGTGGATGGATTGGCGGGTGGTTCTTGTGCAGTGGTGAGAATATGATAGACTGGGTTGTTTGGGTTTGCTGACACTCTGGAGTATGATAGAAGTAGTTTGTCACGGCGTAAATGGAGAGGCAGTTCGTGTGATTCACACGAACTGGTAAAGGGATATAGTGGGGCTAGATTTGAAGGCTCCTAGACATATGCGAAGTGCGGTGTTATGTACTGTGTCTAGGCTGCTAAGAGTGGTTTTGCTAGCAGAAGAATATATAGGACTTGCGTAGTCTAGCTGAGAGCGTATTAGGGCTCTGTATATTCTGAGAAGGATGTTCTCTTCAGCTTTCAACCCATTGAACGCTTGCTAGGGCCTTTAGGATATTAAGTCGGCGAAGGCAGTTACCTTTGACGTTCTGGATATGTTTTCTCCATGTCAATCTGCTGACGAAAGTTACTCCCAGTATCTTGTGGTGATCAGTCACTTGCAGGGGCTCACCATTGAAAGTGATGTTCGGGGCTTGGTTGTTTCTTCTTCTGCTGAATTTTATGACTCTCGATTTTGAAGGGGAGAAATTAAAACCTGTTCGGCGTGCCCACTGGGCGAGTTCATTTACTGAGTTGTAGTAGGCCGCATGTGGTTGTTGTAACCTTCCCAGAGCAGTAAAGAACAAGATCGTCAGCGATAATTACAGCGATAATTTCGGTTTCCGTCGGATTACTGTTTGGGGCTATGTAGATGCTGCACACTGTGGTCTTTTGTGACTAACGGCGACGGTTTCCAAGGTGGTAGTTAGTTGATATTTTTGGCTATATGTATCCTTAGACACAAATATTGAGGAGCCTCCGCGGGCTCTCTCGTGAGTGTTCCTGATGTGATGAAATCCCTCATAATTTCTGAGACGAGGTTTATGCGATGTCTTGAAATTGGTTTCTTGTAGGCAGATAATGTCGGGGGTAGTGTTGAGTTGTTCTATTCTTTCCAAGCGAGGATAGTATCCATCGCAGTTCCATTGTATTATGGTGAAAATTTAAATAAATGTTATAGTGGAGAAGAGTGATATCTACTTTGTTTTTAGTAAGATTCTTGGGATTGATATGAGGTGATAGAAACGTCAGAGTGATATTCTTCGTCGGTAGGGACGATCGAGCCAAATGATGCAACGCTTTCAGTCTCTATTGCTTCGTCTTTGAGGCGATCTTTAAGTTTCTTGGACAGTCTGGTGAACCTATTTTTTATTGCTCTGCTTTCAAGACTTTGATATATAGTATGCATGTCAGAGAGGAGGGTTTTGATGTCGCTGGTAAAATTCATTGTAGGGGTGGCTGTTTCCATACGAATTTTCCAAGAAAGCTACAAAGTTGTCCAGGGGTAGGAGAAAGGGTTTTGTGGTCTTCTGATATGCTTCGTGGATATTACATCTGGTTTTTTCTGTTAAGTTTGGATCTACTCCGAGGTCGGTCCTGGGTTTTTTGTATTTTTTATCGTTACGGTTTTTGTTTTTTGGTGAGTCACTTGGAGGGAGCATCAAAGCAGGTTCTTTAGACGGAGACTGTAGCGGGTCTCTGATTTCTTAACTAGGAGTTGAGATTTCAGAGTGAATCCTTTTTTGACCATAAGTTTGATTTGGCGGGTCTTTGTTCCCGAGGGGGGTTGTTGGAACTAGATTTGGCTCTGCAGTTGAGTCAGAGGGTAGTTGATTGGTAGGTTGTAATATGGTAGGGTTTCCATTAGAATTTGGACAGGATTTGGCGACGTGGCCTACACGTTTGCAGAGGAAGCACTCCATTTTGTCAGTGGACAGAAATATTCTGTGCTGAACATCGTCGGATTCGATAACGACTGAGGTTTGTAATTCAAAATTCTCTGTGGGTGGGAGGATGTATACTTGGCGGCGGAAGCTGAGGATGTGGCTAAGATCGTCGTCAGGAATGCCTGCTTTAAGGAATGAGATCGGGGAGGCTAACTGGAGGCCTAAAGCTTTAATGGATCTCTCAACGAGTTCATGTGGGATGGATGGGGAAACATTAGAGATTAAAATTCTCTTAGTAGGGGAAACGAGTCTTCTGCCCGTATTCACAAACGATAATTTCCTAAATAATTACGTAATCAATTATACCCATCTCACTCTATTGCAAAAAAACTGCATATCTCCATCTCACTCATTTAAATAATTACGTAATTATTTAGGAAATTATCGTTTGTGAATACGGGCATTCGAATGTTTAGTATGGTATTTCCAATGGTTATTGATGGGTGGGTTTTAAGAAGTTTGTCGACGAATTCTGTGCTCGCTAGGTAGATGCAGATCCGGTTATTGGAATTTCTGAATGCAAACGTGATATTTTTCGCTCCTATCGCATTGCTGATACCCTTTACGTAGTCATATAGTTTTAAGCTATCTTCTGCGTGTAAAACTATAGCTTGGTCCTTTTTTGGGAATGAGGGTTTCGGTACTGACTTTGCCGCTGTCACGTATGAGGTGGTGAGTTTGACGGTGGAGTTTGCGCTAGGGGTGTTTTGTAACATTGTGGGTGTTGATTGCAGTGTAGTGGGGTTTTTTGAGGTGCTGCTCATGTAGTCAAGAGCAGCTGATGTGATATTATTAATAATTTTTGTAGGATAATACGCCGAAGGTTGACAACTTGCTGACTTTCATAGCTATAATTCTGGTTGCCTACACTCGCGCCGGGCGTGGGGGCTTGGCGTAGGCCGGTGTGGTGTTATCAGCACCAGCTGCCAATGTTGCTGTTATCAGCCGTTTGTGAGATAGAAAATAATAAAAGGATACGTAAAAAAGTTAATGTTTCCAAACTAGTTCAGTGCAGATAATGATAGTTGAAACACAGGTTCCACACTAGGTTCGAGGTGCCATTATCGGCTGGTTGGTATCGAGAAAACTGTAGATTAACTCGTAGAAAATACTAATTTTGCTGAGCGTGAACCAGAAACGATGTCACTTCACCGACGTGAAACTCGCGAATCTTTTGCGAAGCAGGTTTTTATCTAGTTCCAGTCCCCTTCTCAAAATCTGTCTTGTTAAGTAGGGGTCTAGCGTGTTGTGTTGAGCGGCTATGCCATTTTTCCCAGATTTGACTGAGAGATTTGAAAAAGTAATTGCCACTTGGATGAAAATTACTGAAGGTCATCAAAGCAACCCCCTAATTGAGGAAACAATATTTTCTTTCAATTTGCTCCATGAAATTGTAGATTAAATTTCTATATCAAGTGATGAAAAATCGGCGATTTAAAATAATTTTTGTTTTTTAATTTTATGTACCACAGAAGAGTACCTACATGAAAGTTAAGTTACGGACATGTAAACCGTTTTTCGATTTCCTGACCCGTTTTCCATATATGCTGCTTTGAAAATGGAAAATAGCCATTTTCATTTGTATATAACTCATAATTTATTATTACTTATTAAATTTTCTCAGACAATCTGAAAATTTAATAATACCCATTATGGCCAATAATTAAATTGGCCATAATGTTCCATTTAAAATAGTAAGGTTGATCGCAACTTCCGGTATAACCGAAAGTGGTGTGTGGTTGTAAATATTTTAGTAGGTTTTTCCTTTCAATTTTCAAGTTCAGATTTGGAAAAAAAAATTCATTTTATTTTACCATTTTTTGGAGCCTCCGGAAGAGATCTTTGCAAGAAAAAAAAATGGAAGAAAATATTTTTCTCTCAACTGGGAGGGTTGCCTAGATGTCCTCCAGTAACTTTTAGCCGCTCATCGCAACGCGCTAGACCGCTACTCGACAAGACGGATTTTGAGAAGGGGACTCGAACTTATAAAAACCTGCTTTTCTTCCATTTGGGAGATACAAGGGCACTTTTGTCACTATCTCCCTGCAAGATAAGTAAATTAATCGATTAACCTGCAATTGAAAATCATCGTTCGGTTAAAATTGCTGAAATTTAAAAACCTTCTTGCGCATCAATCGCAGAAATAGTGTATTTTTATGCGATCCAATTTATGAATATTTTGACCGCTTTTTAAATTGGCTTTCTGAAATTTTCCCTAGTCAGGTCATATTAGCGTAGTGGTTTACTGTGAAAATTGCATTTCACTTCGTTTGAAAACGTGCCGTAGAATGGATTTTTAAATTTAACAAAACCAAAATAAATGGTAAAACTGAACAATTTTGCCCCTTTTCCTTTGCCCGCCACTGGCTGACTTTACCTAAATAATACTATTTTTTACACTACCTTCAATAGATTTGAAAAAGTGAAAAGGGAGCTTTGAAAACTGAAAATTTGAAATTTTAGAGGAATAAACATAATTTAAAAATTATTCGAATATCTCCGCCATTTTTCTTATTTGCTTCTTGAAAATTTTCAGAGTTAAGAGTTATTGGTATAGTTATCTATTGGAAAAATTTCAGTTCGATTCGTACAAAAATAGAAAAATAGAATAAACGGCTATAGAAATTTAGCCTTTTTTACCCTTTTCCTACCCATGCCACTGGCTTAATAATAAAAAAATGCAAATTTTATTGCAATAACTAAAATTTCAATAACTATTCTTCCAATAATGCTAATTTTGTTTAAAAGTTTTTGTTTCTAACTTGCTTATTTAGAGGTTCAAAATCTATCAATTTTTCCTAAAATTTAAAAGGCAGCCATTTTGGAACGGCTATTCCGATTTTACTCAAGACCGACTACTTGCAGTTATATTACTACAAAAAAAATTTCAGCCCCCTAAATTGAAAACTGCGACCAGAAACCGTGCCTCATGACCGGTTTTTTTTTGGAAATTTGGAGGGACACCCTGTAAAAGTAACAAAACTTTAGGAAAATTATTTTTACGAAAATCAAACGTCATCTCTAAGTTTCACAAGAGTAAAAAATTTCGTTCATTAATCTTGAAAGGTGAAGCTACAGGAGCGTTTTTAAAATTTTAGAGAAATAAACATCATGTAAAAAAAATTCAAATAACTCCGCCATTTTTGTTATTTACTTCTTGAAATTTTTAAGGGCTAGAGGCTATTAGTATAGTTGCCTACTGTGAAAATTTCAATTTAATTCCTTCAAAAATGTGCTCAGAAATTGTTAGAGAAATTTAGCGATTTTTACCCTTTTCCTACCCACGCCACTGGCTTATTAATAAAAGTAATGCAAATTTTATAACATTAAATCAAATTTCAATTAATTTTCCTCCAATCATGTTGATTTAGTTTCAAAGTTATTTTTCCATCTTACTCATACAGGGGTTCAAAAAAAAGCAATTTTTCAAAAACTTCAAATGGCCGCCATTTTGAAACGGCTCGGCCGATTTTGCTCAAATACAATACCAGACCAGTTCTTATATATATCTTACTCCCACAAAAATTTCAGTCCCCTAGATTGAAAACTGCGACCTGAAATGAGATGACAAAAACGGGATATGGGGAATTTTGAAAGGACACCCTGTAGAAGTAACGCGACTTTAGGAATTTTTTTCAACGAAAATCTAACGTCGTTCCAAAGCTTTACAAGGATCCAAAATTTCATTCACTAATCCTGAAAGATAAAGCTACAGGAGCGTTTTGAAAATCGAAATTTCGCGATTTTGGAGAAATATATATATATATATAAATATATATATATATAAATATATATATATATATCGTGGGCAGGTGAATTTTGGAAAACCACTTTTTCGTGATCTGGGGGTCATGATCGGTGGACATTTGATGAGTTTGGGTGATTTTCGAAAAGTGATGTCGTCCTCAATAGTGTATTTTTTTATTAAAAAATACACTAAAAGGGGGTGTACCATGCCTGTGACACACTGTATATGTGCGTGAGATCCAAGGTAGTAGTATCTCTTAGCTGACCTTCTTCGTTTTTTTACTACTTGCGTGTCTAGTTCTTCTATAAACCTCAAACTGTAAGAATGGGTACAATATCCTAGTCGCCTATGTTTCTGGAATGAGACATCTTTTAATAACTATATACAGGGTGTCCCAGACTTAACTGACCATACCATATCTCATATACAAGTTGAGATAATCGTACCGAATAAAAGGTATTTTATTACAATTTTTGAAGCTTTATAACATGACACCATTAAAACAACCCCCACTTCAACACCCTTTAAGTTACAGCCCACACCCTTTAAAAAATGAATTGCACCCTGTATATATTTTTAAATTTTCAAAACATGTATTCGATTCTCTATTCAGTTGTTTTTTTTTTAGATTCATAATCGGAAATAACTAAGAAAATGGTCATCAAAGGTGGTCATGGCTTTTTATCTGAACTTTATCTGAATGACTTTAGCTGTCAAAATCCAGAAATAATTTAGTCATGGTTTTTAACTGGCAGGTGATAGTCATTTATTATAATTCAAGTCTAAATAATTTATTTAATAATTAAGTCTGGGATAACCTATATAGTTGTTTATCCAGTTTATAGTTGAACTGGTTAAAAAACTGGGTCAAGACTGGTTAAAAATGATCTTTATAAGCTATCCCACTTCTGACACCAAATGTTATGGCGCAACAATGAATAAGAAAATAGTGGTGGAAGCTAATTATTTATCTCATTACTCGATACATGTTAATACGGACTACCAATCTCGGACAATAATAAACAGTAATGACTAAAAAGAAAATTATTTTCGATTGTTTAAAATGTCCTTACCGTTCTTAATATGTAATTAATTTACTATTATAGTATAAAACTTGAGAAATAATCTTTAATGATGTATTATCATATGCTATAAATTGGACAAGATTCTCAGTTAAGACTAGATTAATAATAACAGTGCAGAAAATTACTAAAAGGGTAGTTTAATTCCATTCATATACGAACAATGTAACATAATTTGCTGTTAGTCCGTCAATTCTGCTCCGAGTTGAATAATTTGGTTAAGATAACATCTAGTTTTAGTTAATTTACTTGGGATGAAGCAACTGGGGTGATTAAAATAAGTGGTTGAATAGTAACACAATCAGTGTTTTCTTACAAGTGTATCAGCAAAATAAGGTTGAAACACAAGCTCTATTTTTATGTAACTGTCAGAGTTATTTTCAGTTTTTCTTTTTCTTTTTGTGGAAAAGATTACCAGTTTTCTCCTGTTTAACAATGAGATTTTCTGAATACCTAGTTAGGCAATGTGAACAAAGAGAAACATAGCTCATTAAATATAATCTCATTTACGATCTTTCTCATACCCAGCAAGCTTACTTTAATAAACTCAAGAAACCAACTAAAAACAAGTCTTTTTAAGATAGCCAAATGGTTTATATTTAGTTGAGTGGAAGGAATTATACTCGTATGCTTGAATCTAAAACATTATAAAGACCATTTCTACAAATATATGCATTTCTATTATATTGAAAGGCATCTACTGGGATTGAGTATCAATAATTATTATTGTCTGTAGCCAAATTTGTCCTCGTCATTATTTCAATGGTGTAACAGACCGTAAGTTTTACTTCTGGAAGGCTTACAAACAAAACAATGACCTATCGAGAAACATATAGAAGGTCGCCGTAGACGACATCTAGTATTAATAACTCTTGTCAGGTGGTTACCATAAATTTACGCTCCGAAGTTAATGATAAAGTCACTCTCTAGGGTGATTCTAGGTCAATTAATTTTAATAGGTGATGGTAGGGGAAAAATAAGTTGACTAACAGCTTTTTTTGCATGCAATGGTCGATAAATTAACTTTTTTTCAAGTAGGTAGCATGTTTTCATAGCAACTATTCTGTAAGCTTGACGTTGACGCTCCGGCCAACGTCAAGACGCTTACATAAACCATTTGAAGCCACGGAGAAAAATTTCTGTTGGTATGCATTACGAAAAGAACTTTAATTTTTAGGTCTTGTTTTAATTTCTAATACAAAGAAATAGGTAAAGAACAAATAAATAGTTAGATAAAAAGTTTCAAAATTTAAAAACACAAAGAAATATGTGTACTTAAGAGTTTTTTTTTTACAACCAGATAGATTCATGAGATCAGAAATGATAAGTGATGCTGCTTTGGATATACAAACCAGCAGTCTCGGGACAAGAGCAAGCAGAATTCCATATCTGTTCCACGACCGTTAGAGTATTGATCGGCATTGTGGCCACCTTCCAGGTTCAAGATAATGCATTGGCCTTCATTTCCTGACCTGTTCGCTTAGTGTATTGAACTGGCGAATACGATAGGTCTACCTTTTCTTAAGTGGAGTATTGATCCATTAAGAATTTCTACTCCATATTAGTTGTTAATACAGTGTTGATTTCTTGAGAATTTTCTCGTTACATTCACTCATGCAGAGGTATATTGACTCGATCTTAATCCCGTTATCGGCCATTAGTGTATTGTAACGAAGGAACCCCGGCCGAAGTATTCTGGATTCATATTTGGTTTTGCTGTTGGATTAAGAACGTTTCAGTGGTGTCAGAAACTTGATAACGATTCCAGTAAGAAAATTAATTAATTAATGGTTAATTTGCAAAGTGAAAAGGCACTAAAAGTAACAGAATGTCTGAGGAAATGTTAGAGAAAATCATGAAGAAGCAGGAAAATGGTCTGCAGCAACAGAAAAACAGTGAAGATAACCTGCTGCAGCAACAGAAAGACAGTGAATAGCTGCTGCTAAAAGTTATTCAATAACATAGGGACGATTATATTATGGTATGTGGATAAAATAAATAAAGTGAAACAAGAAGTGATGGTGTTCGTGATAAAGTCAATGGTGAACAAAAAACAAAGCTCCTTGTAGAAAATCGACATCGAGAATAAACTCATAATTCTCGAAATTTCTGAGGTAAAGCATTCTCCGCGTACCGCACCTGGGAGCAGTTTTGGCTCAAAAGTGGAACCACTGACATGCGATGGAACAACGCTCTGGAGTGCACACAAAATGCAATTTCAGGCATCTGCAAAGCTAACGGGTGGACCAACGAGCAGAAAAGGCAACAGCACCGATTCTTGCTCTTCGGAGGTGAGCTGTGGGCATGCTTCACATCCTGCAAGTGGAACTGCACTCGAATTACGACCAATTAAGTGCAGCGTTAGAACTTCGATTCAGCAGGTCAGATGGAGCAGGTTTTCCAGAAGACGAAACAAATCGCTACAGGAGCTCGAAGCCGACGACAACAGGATTGTCCACCAAGCATACCCAGACTCGCCGCAGAATTTTAAAGAACAGCTAGCCTCGACTGCCAGTGGTCCTTCGTTACAGTATTGAGCTGCGGAGCGCTAACGTTTTTAATTATACTCCTGAGGATAGTATTGATTCCCGGGAATTCATTGAACAAAGAGTGATTCCTCGGAATTACATCTTAACGACGAACGGTATCGACGGGCGTTTAATTAATCAAGATTTATTTTTTCTGTTTTAATAGAGTCGTCAACAACAGCGTCTCTCGACAATAACAACACTCCTGGGCCACGCATCGGAGCAGATTATGGGAGGGAAGTGAGAAGGCAAGCAATCTACATCAACAAGACGGGGATAATCTTGCTTATCAACGACTTGTAGCTTTAACTCCTTTATACGGAGAGCTCATAGGTTCATTCTATGCTTGAAAAGGCTATTATTGTAAGGGCATTATTTAGCTACATTTTCCATTTATTAGGTTAGTTCTTATCCTACAGCTCGTCCTACACAGAGGAAGGTCTCTAGAATTAAACCGGAATCGGAACAATATGACCATTATTTACAATTCATGACTATTTTCCTCGCTATTTGCAGTGTTAACCTACCTCAAATGTTTACTTAGAATATTTACATATTTTATTTAAAACTATTTATTTTTAAATTAGGTCCCGTTTACTATTTTTTCATACACGCCCAATTATTTTCCCAGACACTTTTCTATCACTCACTTTTTGAGCGCCTTATTTAATATTTTATGCATCGTCGGCTTTAATAAAGGATTAAGCCTCAGTCATAATAACACCGTAATCACCCTCTGCTCGTTTACAACAGCTTTTCTACCCATTCAATCCAGACGGCTCTGTTTATTTATGTTGCTTGAAATTAAATGACGACCTTATAATTCCATAACATCATGCCACAGTTTTCTTTTACGAAGAGGCGGGACAACAACAACAGACAAACAATACGTCTTTAATAATCTTGCGGGTTTTATTCACGGGGGCCAAATTTCCTGATTATTGTCATAATTTTTTAAAAACTACAGGAAAATATAATTTACAATAAAAATTCGATTACCTAACACTTTTTTTTAATCTATTCAATTTCAAAAAGCTTTGGAAAAAATATTCCTTGAATTACCAATAATGTGAATACACACCTCAAAGCAAGAGTTGGTGAGTTACACTAGATTGAAAAAAATAATTTTTCTACTCTTATTGAATAATATTCCAATTATTAGAGCTTTTTGGATGAATTATGAAGGTAATTATTCGTAGATGTGGAATATACCCGGCCCTTGTCCAATTCATAGCTACTAGCAATTCATAATACCCGCTCGTGGACCAATCAAATGCAGTAAATTTGTTAAACAGAGCAAAGCTGTGAATAGTAACGAGAATTGATAGTTCTGATAGACATTTTTTTCAAAATACTTCATAAAAATTTTTATGGCGTGAGATCAGGTGAACTGCCAGGTTAATGGAGTGAACCCAGCCTACTAATCCATTTTTCACCAAAATTCTCACGTAGCTCTTACTAAAATTGTAGTATACGCAGGCGCAGGGCATCTATCTTGCTGACATACAACAGAAGTCAGCTGACTTCTGGTTCCAGAGTATTTGACTTAGAAGACCTACTGAAAACAAGGAAAACAACGCGGTAAATGAAGTAACTCAACCTAGGACTATTCGTAAATTCTTAGGCGAATCTGACTATAAAAAAGAGATGTCGTGACTTCAGGGTTAAAGGCTGGAATGAGCGCGTCGTTTTCTGTTTGCATGTTAGATTGTACAGAGACTCTAAACAATACAGTAGTGAGAATGGATAGATAATTATGCTCTTTGTTATCTGCCGTGTAGTGCCGATAATTTCGAGGTGCAATTTTTCGGTATGGAAATCACTCTGTTGATTAGAAGAGCCTCAATGATCATCGAACCGCGGATACGCGACAAATCTTTCGATAGATGGCGCTTAAACTCTGTGGTTCACAGAGATGTGAACCACAGGATTGACGGTGAGTTTCGCGTGCTTTTTATGTTTTCAGGAGTCAAAATGTTTGGTAAATAACTAATTTTACAAAGTATGTTATATTTTGTAACATGAAAAATACAGGTCTTCCAAAATTTGACGTACAAACTTTTCACTACATTTTTGAGGGGCAATCAAGGGAGTCACGAAAAAATAGTAAAAAAAAGTTCTTGAAATTCGAGACACAACGAGGTAACGTTGAATACTCAACTTCTTTGATATTGATCATTTAGTCCGGGAGTCGTCCGGGAGTTACAAATCCCCCGGAGTTCCATGTTCCATTTGAACATTCGGGATAAGTACCGACTGACCTTTAGTTAGAAGTAGATAATCATGCTTGTTGATATTACATGCCGATGACCTAACAAGAGAGAAATGGCCGTCCAGTCTTCAACAGTGTTTTTGTCTGCTTTTGGCATGAGATCAGTTTCATTTATGCAAGAGCTCATATACTCACCTCTATATAGCTTGTTCTTTTTACTTATGTACTTTTGGCTCAAATAATTCTCCACTTTTAAATTATTACCATGGATTATGGTGCACGCGTTCTGTCAGCATTTGCGCTAGTACGCTCCGATTGTGACTTGTCAAACTCTAAAAGGTTAAAAAGCCCCGCCGGGGGATTTGTCTTATTAGAGCAACAGCTTCTCTATTGTGTTGTATCGTGCTCCGGGAGGTACGTTAAAAAGGGGGTCCCGGCTGCTTTACAGCAGTCGTTAAGTTACGTCAGAGGCCATTGAGGCTACTTGAAAACTTCTGACACTTGGGCTCTACCACAGCCATAAGATATTTATATTTATTTATTTATTTTATGTGTCACTACCTGTTACAAATCCCGGGGTTCCGTGTTAACGTTCGAGAAAAGTACCGACTGATCTTTAGCTAGAAGTAGATAATGACGCCTGTTAATATGACATGCCGATGTCGTGCGCTCGTGTAGCTTTATCTTTCAATACCTATTAGTGAACGAAATTTTACAATCTTGTGAAATTTTTGGAAGACTTTGGATTTTCGTTAAAACATATAAGACCGGTTCTTGTCAGTTGTCACCTTATTTCAGGTCGCAGATTTGAATCTAGGGGACTGAAATTTTTGTGGGAGTAAGATATCCATGGTTTAGTGTTGCATTTGAACAAAATCGGTATAGCGTACCTATAGTGGATTCTGTGAGTCGGACGAATGTGCTCGGATTTCAGAGTCTAACGAGACTAGCCCTCCCCCCCGTTTTCGAGGATGCTGAATACGGTGGTGGTGGTTTAAACTTTTCTCGAGTTGACCGCATCCCCTAAGACGGCTAAAAACCACCCCTATGAAGGGTATATCACGGAACTTCTTTCTCTTGGCGGCCAAACTTGTGTCACCCTCCGTTTTCGAGGTCGCTGAACGCGATGCTGACGTCGAGGTCGGTCCTCGACGCCCGCCAACCCCTCTACGTGGCCAAGAACAACCCCCCGTGAAATCGACGAAAATCCGTTCCCGCCCGTTTTCGAGGCTGCTGAACGAACGAGAACTAAAAAGTTCTCATGCTAACCTTTCACCCCTTCCGGAATTTTTTCTTGGCCGCGTAGAGGGTTTGGCGGGCGTCAAGGACCGACCTCGACGTCAGCATCGTGTTCAGCGACCTCGAAAACGGGCGGGGACGGATTTTCGTCGCTTTCACGCGGCGAGTTCCCGTTTCATCCATTCCGGGGGTTGTTGTTGGCCGCGTAGAGGGGTTAGCGGGCGTCGAGAATCGACCTCGACGTCAGCATCGTGTTCAGCGACCTCGAAAATGGGGGGGTGACACAAGCTTGGCCGCCAAGAGAAATATGTTCCGTGATTTACCCTCCATAGGGTGGTTTTTGGCCGTTTTAGGGAGTGCGGTCAACTCGAGAAGAGTTTAAACCACCACCATCGTATTCAGCATCCTCGAAAACGGGGGAGAGGGCTTGTCTCGTTCGACTCTGAAATCCGAGCACTCTCTATGACCGAGCGCTGATATGAATTTTCGTACTTATTGCTATTTTTTGAAGCTCTATAGAAGATGAAAAAAAAACTTTGAAATCAAATTAACAGAGTTGTAAGGATATTTTTCGAACTTGACGCTAGTGTAAAAAAAATGCAATTTTTACAATATTAAGCCAGTGGCATGAGTAGGAAAAAGGATAAAAAACGGCTAAATTTCTATAACCCTTTATGAGCATATTATTTGAGGTATTAAACTGAATTTTTCACAGTATACATCCATACTAATAACCTTTAACCGTCGAAACTTTCAAGAAGCAAAAAATAAAAATAGCGCAGATATTCGGATTTTTTTGCATGATATTTATATTTCCAAAAAATTTTTAATAATAACTTTTTTTAAGTTTCAAGGTTGTACTTTTTAAATTAGTTACCCAGTGACGTGCATAGGAAAAGGCACAAAATTGCTTAATTTCTACATCCAATATAGGTATGATCCGCTTTCATAAAAATTACAGAAAGTGAATGTAATAAATAACGAAAATATTCATAATTGAATGAATAAAAATACACAATTTTTGCGACTGATGTGAAAGAATATTTTTTATTTAACCTTACCTGGTCACATTCTGCAGGTAACTGTATTATAGTTAATTTTTCAACATTGCTATTACTGTTTTTTTGTTTTTTTTTTGTTCTACACTTAAGATACTCAGTCTACAGTAACTCTTTCGTAACATGAACTCTAGTCTACAGGTTGACACGCCTCCCTAATTCGTTTCCTATTATCCTAGCCACAGCAAACTGACAAGCCACCGCAGTTTTCCCACTACAGATATAACCAATTTATTTCTCTCTCAGCATGTGGTCTATCCACTAGGGACTAGTGAATTGATCCATTACCCCTCGATATTTTTGATTGATCTAATATAGCCTTATCAAGAACCTGTTGATAAAGTTTTTATAATACCTGTCACTTATTTCTTGAAGAGCTTATTTAAGTTTATTATTTTTTTCTTATATCGTGTCAAGGCTTTTAGTATTAGGTATATCTAGAGTGATTAATCTTTCAGTATAGTATTTAAAAATATGTAGTTATAAGCTTCTCAAAAAAATTATTTAGATGTGGTGACTGTGCAGCTGCGTAGATGTACGAGTAGCTATGACTTTAATCTTTGTTTTGACGCTCGAAATTTACTATTATTTTCCTGAAATTCTCCGAAAACGTGTGTATAGTTAAGTTACTTGTGTTTTCATCAAGAAAATAACAATGAGAAGATAACACCCTTAGATCAAATATTTTTGGGATGCCATACCTTCTTGATAATTATTATAACTAGAGAAGAGACTTCAAATCAAAATGTCCAATAAAAGTTACTATTTAAGGGTTTAATTTAATAAAAAAAAGTCATAGTAAAAATAGGGCGGGTCCTCGTTTCTTTACTTTACAAATACTCGCCTTCACGAAGCTATCTTCTATGACCTTCAGTGATATGGCTGAAAAAAAGAAAGTACATAAATAATGTTAACTGACACCTAGTTTTATAATAATTGATTATCATAATTAACTTACACGATGAGTTTAGTTTTGTTTAATATTTTCCTGCTACATATTATGTCATTTAAATTCTTGGTATCATTTTCAGGATGTCTTCTCATATATCCTACCCCTATCCTCCGTGCTCATTATCTGTCTTGCTAGGCAGCATACATCCCAGTAGATGATTGTGACTGATGATGTCTTTGTTACAGGATGTCTCCTCATTACAAGTTGATATACTTCAACGCCAGAGGCAGGGCGGAGCACATCCGGTTCATTTTCGCCTATTCCGGCGTCGACTTCGACGATGAGAGGATACCCAGGGAGAAATGGCCGGAAGTCAAGAGACGTAAGATTATTGTTATATAGATACTAAATTTTCTCTACAATTTGAGTTACCTTGACAGGCTGGAGAGTAGATTACCGACTCAAAAATGTGGTACGGACTCACTTTATTTATACATATAACTTATAATCGTTCATTAACATTATCAGTCTTAAATATTTATTTATATTATAATAGCCTCCAATTAATTAAGCATCAGGTTGATATCAGCACCCACTCAGCACTAAACACTAATGTCACTCCTCTAGCTGAACTCTCTAACTTCACATTCCAATAGAGAAAAAACTACTATTTTTTTGTATTTTTCGTCTGATTTTACTTGAACATTCAATTTAACTTGTAACATTCAACACTATACTCCAGTTTTCATTTTGACTCTAACTCTTCAACTACTACAGATCTTCCTCTAATAGCTTCCGAAACTCCACTACTCTAGGTACTATGCTGGGATCTTAAATGAAAGTTGAGTTGGTTTAGTATCTATTACTCTTGTTGTGTGTGATGTGTGTTTTCCTTGAGGTGGCTTTTTTGTGGTTGCTGTATGTGAGTATTGTGACGCTTTTGGACGGTCCAGGACTATAATGTTTCGTATAAGCTCGTTCATGTGTAGCTGTGCTTTTTGTTTGAATGCAATGATGAGGTTTTCTATGTATGATTTGAGTGTGGGTATGTTGAGGTATGTGTGTAGTTGCTCGTTGCTCATCATTCATTATGAGCAACATTCGTGATGATTCTGAGCATTTTATTTTGATGACCTGGAGTTGGTGTAGGGTGTGGGCGGTGAGTATGTGCCAGACAGCGACGGGTTTGTGATGGCTAGTCTGATCACCTTTGTGTAGATGTGTAGGTAGTTTGTTTTTTGTGTTCAGTGGTATTTTTTGGTATAAGAATTGGGTAAAACCGCCCTAAGGCTGCTCTCGCTTGTCTGATTTTGTTTTGTATGTGGTCTTTCCAGACCAGTTTTTTTTAGTATGTGAGACCCAGGTACTTTACCGATGAGGCCCATCGCAGCATCTTGTTTTCTAACTCCACTCTGTCTAGGTATGATTTATGTTTTTCGCCTCGGAAGAGGACGGCTTATATTTTGTCTGCGTTCACTTTAATTGTGATGTTTTGTGATGTATTTTGTGACGTTTGATGTATTTTGCCTTGTACACTCGATGACTGTGTCATGGGTGTAGATGTAGACCTGTGTGTTTCGGTGTTTGGAATGTCGGATGTGTAGACGTTAAACAGGTGAGGAGGTATGAGGGATACCTTGTGGGACCCGTTTCTGAATTCGGATTAGAAAAGTTCTGTTGTTTAAGAAGGAGTTTGTGAATTGGATGATGCGAGTATAGGCAGACAGAGTTCTTTCATTTTGAATAGCTGCCCTTCATGCCAGACTTTGTAAAATGCCATCGGAATGTCTAGCATTATGATACCCATATGTAGCTATGATTTTGTTTTTGAATCTTGTTGTGATTTGTGATGTCAGCCTTGAGGCTTAGGGAGTGGAGTAGCCCTCCCTGAATCCGAATTATTCCGGGGGGAGTATGTTTATCTCGTCTAGTGTGTCTTCGAGTCGTGTGAGAATGTTGGTTTCCAGTATCTTTTCGATGCTGAAGAGTACACTGATCTCTGTACCTTTCTGTGTTTTTTTTTTATTGGTTTGCCCTGGCACGTGTATGAGTATGTTGATTGCATTTTTCACTGATGTGGAAAAAAGTATTGTGTGATGCAGATGTTGAAAATTTGAGTGATGCAGGTTTTAAGTGTAATTTGTTGGATGTCAAAGTCCGGGAGTGATTTCAAGAGGACGTTGCCAATTTAATCTTTTGCCCGAGCTATTTTGTTTTTGAGGTGTGTGATGATTTTTTTGTCTTCGTCGAAGTCGGTGATTGTCATGTTGTCTTCTGTGGGTGTGTGAATGATTTTTTCCACTGTTACGTGTGTGGCTATATCTTTTGTCTCGGAGATGAGAAGATTTTTGATCTTGAACTCATCCTCGAGGGAGTTAACGAATAGTTTCACTTTTTCTCCGAGAGTGTGTGCGGTTTTCTTTTTGTGTGTGATGGATGTGAGTTCTGTGGGTTTTGTCTTTGTGAAGGCTTTTATCATTTTTTTTAAAGCGAGCCATCACTTGCGTTAAGTTCAATTTTATTGTCAAGTATTGTCAAATTTATTGTGTCAAGTTCATTTGTGCGACTGTACTTTAATCATGACAACTCACGTTTTTAGTCTAATTGACTTGACCAAACATTATGCAAATTAAAATTCGATTGTTAAAAGTGGCAATTTCGGGACGTTCATAATTCAAAACAGTTTCGGCCATGTGATCTGGTTAATTGCAAAAATATTTCTCCGCATATGATTTGGGGTAAGGTTGCTCGGCAAATTGAGACAAAATGGAAATTTAGAAAATGTCTGCCTAAACTAAATGAAACCTGATAATATAATTATTCTTATTTAGGTCTTACTACCCAATAATAACTGTATCCTTGCTTACAATTTTTTTTTTCTCTGCCTTTAAATATTGCTTTTCGAATATGAGGAGATTGTATTGGTAGCGATTTAACATAGAACGTTAACGTTAATCGGCGGCTTATTATGCTCCGTCGATATCCAATTCCATTCCGCTCGGCTAATCTAATTTCAAACATTGTTAGGCTACAGAGAATCTCGTAGATCTAGGTGATTAAAAGGCCCTGCAGGTCCCACCTGCGAATCCTACGATATTAAAGAGTTTACAATTTTGTCTGAAAACTTTGATACGGAAAAAATATCATACTAGATATTTATATAAGGTGGTGCAAAGGTATTCGCCTGATTCCCTAAATTATAACGGTTTTTGTGAATGGAGAAGTCGATTCGATTTACCAATAATGTTCAACTGGAGCCTTAAATTTTTCCTCTTAAGTCGAGGAAATAACAAAGACGATGCAAGAGTTGATGCACATTTGGTCGCGTTTTAGAGTTCCACCACATTTCTCAATAATTCAAGCAATCGATTTGCCGTTTCTTCTTCAATGCTCTCTTTTGGAACTACGTCTATCGCTCGTTCACATAAACGCGATAATTCTAATAACTCCATAGAAAGACGTCTTGCTCAGCTAAGTCGGGCGACCTTGCGTGCAAATGCAAATAACCAAGACGGGAAATTCAGCGACCAGGGAAACATCGCGAGCAAAATATTCAATGTTGTTCGTGCTGTATGCGAAGCAGCAATTTTCTGCTGAAGCTTCATATTTTTTAAACCTTAAAAATTTAAACCCAAGTATCAATTTTCGGCAGCAAAATCGTTTCACATGTTTTTTTGGCGCTCACCATCCGCAATAGCCATCAGTGTTGCCAGCCGCGTCCTCAAAAAATATGGAACAATCACATTTTTTCCGTAAGTAGTTATTGCACCAAACACTGACATTAAAAGCAAATAAATCTGACACCTCTCCACTTCAGGCTAAAAACTATATTTGTGTCTTTGTAGCTGGTGACTCCAGCTCAAAATCGCATAATTGTTGAGCAGTGTTAGAGGGTCTAACTTTCGAACCGCCTTGGACTCGAGAATTTTTTTTTATTTATTTTTTTCATAAAGTTGGACCCCCTCTTCATTTTGGTGGCATTTTCAAAAATTTAATCGACGCCCTGGCGGAGAAATGTGCATGCGAAGACATCGGCAATGGTTTTTTGCACATAACTCGCTTAATTCAACTCTGAGCATAGTAAAATATCCTGTTGAAAAATGAAGAGCTCTCGAAGACGCGTAATTTGAACTTTGACTGGTCCAAATCGGTCAAACGGTTCTCGAGATATCGCATTTTCAATTTTAAGGCCCTTTCTTCAGGGTTCCGCCGCGGTGCGAAAACACCGCCGTCCGTGTTCGCGTGTTTTGCATTGAAAAAATCGACTTATGGACTTAATTTTTTTTTTCATCGACAGACAGCAGTGTCCTCAATGATGCCTGAAATTTTGAAGTCGCTATCTCGATTAGAGGGGGAGGGGGAGGGGAAATCATAATTAAAATTCAAATTGCTATAACTTTCGCTAATATTGGGGCGTCGGGCCCAACCAATGGGAGATGACACTTTGGAATGCCTACTTTAAAATGGTAATTTTTTTTTCGATTCCGCCAATATTGGCAAGATGCCCACAGAAAAACCGATTTCCCTCCCCCCCTTTTTTTTTAAACTGTATTTTTGCCATGAAAGAAGGGGGTGGGGGTAAAATTTTTTTCGTCGTCAGACGGGAATTTTTTTATCTTTGATTTGAGCCCCAGTAGACCTCGATCGGACCATTATTAAGGTCACAGGGTCACCAAACGCGTTTGGTCCTGTAGAATGGCAAGGATTAGGGTTAGCGGGTTCCGCTACCAGGCATTTTTTAGGGCTAAGTGTCCCCTTTCAAGATTTTCTTACCCCATGTCGCTATCTCAATTAGGGCCTGCACGCGGACGTGATATGTAAACCAATTAATCTAGCCGTGGAGCAGCGAGAGCCGGGGCGGAGCCTAGCGCTCCCTCTCCTTTCTCTCTTCTCTCACAGACACACACGCTAGATTAATTGGTTTACATTTAAAGTTATTTACTATGCTCAGAGTTGAATCAAGCGAGTTATGTGCAAAAAACCCATATCCGATGTCTTCGCATGCACATTTCTCCGCCAGGGCGTCGATTAAATTTTTGAAAATGCCATCAAAATGAAGAGGGGGTCCAACTTTATGAAAAAAAAAAATAAAAAAAAATTCTCGAGTCCAAGGCGGATGGAGCCTTTTTTTTGACAGACCCTCTCCACTATGTCAGAGACGAGCGGCTAAGCACCGCCCTGTTTATACTGTTGATTTTCCACGGCCGACGAATTTTGTACCACGAAATTGCGATTTGTACGACGAATTTTATATTGTGTTAAAACCACCGGACCTATTATTGCTCAGAAACATAGACACAATAATTATTCCTCATTCTTGAGTTAAGGTTTCATGATTTGTCGGTGTGTATTTTATTACATCTACCTTTTTCAGACAAGTCAAAGTCACGATGACAGATGACGTCGTTTGAAAAAATAAAAGAATTTGCTAGTAGGGTGATTATTTTGCGGTACCTATTATTAGCGTACGGCATTATTTAATATAATAGTTTTTGGTATAAATTTTGCAAAAGAAACTTGGGAAAATACGCAACAGATCGACATCCTACATTAAGCTGCATTATAGTAAAAATGATCTTATATCTAAACATAACCAGTTTAAATGATCAAAGCAGAGTCGTCGGATTCAAAATTCTTACATCTTTTTTATGTTATGAATTTTAATATCTGAATTTTGATTGGCTTTTTTAATTAACCGTAAAGTGATCTCAAATAAATCGAAGTACGCGGGCTGGAATAACGACGTCTTGGGCATAACATTAAATTTCTCGTCAAATAATTTACAAACTTCTTCTATTAATGACGGCAAAATCACCATCGCTTTTTAAAATAGCAACAGCGGAGAACTCCGCAATTTCGTCTTATTGAGTTGCTCGTAAAGTTGAGCTTTAAAAACTTTATCTGAAAAGCTGATTAAGTCTTGGAACATCCAAATTCAATGTAACACAATTACAGTATAATTTGATTTTTTCACCTCTTGGAGTTTCTGCCTAAAGAACAGAAGAATTTGACATAAATCTTAGCACTGAAAAGGTTTGAGAAGCAGACGAATATTGATTATCAACAAATTAATACCTACATATTGATGTTTCATAATTAATATTATTATCTGTAATAAAAATTTTAGTTACCACACGAAATTCTTGCATATCAGTCGCATAAATAGTGTACTTTTATGGGTTTATTTAATTTTAATTTAGTTTATTTATGGGCACTTTAATTAAACGAAAATCATGATTGTATACAAGGTGATTCAAAATTCAGTGCAAAGATTTTAAGGGCGTATTTACCAGCCAAAAATAAGAAAATTTTTTCATATAATCGTATGTCCTAACTTGCTTCGTTTTCAGATACAGGGTGTAAAATTTTGAAAAAAAAAATCGATTTTTTATTAATTACTCAAAAACTTTTCAGCCGATTTAAATAAAATTTGGTGGGCTTATTGGTCGTTATAAGGAACTTCCTTTGATGGGAATAACATAAATTTATTAGTTCCAGTGGCGTCTCAGGGGGCTACCTACTTGAAACTTCTAGGCAAAATTATTGTATGCCACTTTTGACAATTTATATTTTTTTTAGATTAAGCGGTCAATAATCTAACTTTCTTGCCTCCTGAGCTTTACTCGTATCTAGCTTTGTTTCCAAGAAAAAAATCAAAATCTGTGCCAGGCCCTATTAAAACAAGTAATAAATTCACATCGATTATTGAGATTCATTTAATTTAATCCAGGTAGCTCCCTGAGACGCCACTGGAATTATAAATTCATGTTATTCCCATCAAAGAAAGGCCCTTATGACAACAAATCAGCCTATAAAATTTTATTTAAATCCGCTGAGAGGTTTTTGAGAAATTGATAAAAATCGATTTTTTTTCAAAATTTTACCCTAAAATCTAGAAAACAAAGCAAGTTAGGACATACGATTATATGAAAAAAACTTCTTATTTTTGGCTGGTAAATACGCCCTTAAAATCTTTGCACTGAATTTTGAATCACCCTGTATAATATAAACCATGTTACTTCGACGTTTTGTCCTGACAATATTATGGAAATGTAATAAAATACACGGTTTCTTATTTTAAAAATTACATTTTTTGGAATATCTCATGGACTTTGCAATTTTCTGTTTTCACCACTGTAATAGGCGGCAAAAATTCTTCACTTTTTCTAATTAACTGACTTCTTATAGCTCCAATAATGAAGAAGTTAGCAATGGTTACTAGAAAAAACATAAAATCGCAGACATTTCGTCACACACATATTCACTTCATGCCCATGGAGACTTTTGATCACTATAAACAGTTGAATATTTCAGTTCCGGCAATTTTTATCGAGGGCTTATTTTCATATGATCCGTGCGGGGTCCTTTAAAATTTTACACTTCTTCAAACATGACCACTACAACTAAAGAAGTCATCATTGAACTTTGTACGAGTTTACACCCATAACGAATATTTTATTAGCCTGTTCAACAATTTTTCTCCTAGTTGGTAAGGTCCTAGACAGCGTAATCTTATTCGTTGTACCGTCGTAATATTAGCCAATTAAACATAAATTAAATTAAAAAATCTACCGGTTTTTATATTTTTTTCAAAAAAATCGGTACTTTCCGTTTATAGAATTTATTGCCTACTTCCCCCCCCCCCCCCCCATAGTTTATTATGGGTTATACCGTGTGTCCCCGGATAGGTGAAACGACTCTTATAAAAGACAAATTTTTTATGATTTTAACTTTAATTTTTTGGGGTTCAGCCCTGCTTGGCTAAAGAATAATTTCTAACAAAATTTTAGTTTTGAAAAATCAAGCATGCCTTGGAAATTTACAAGAAACCGGTTTTTCTGTTGAGTAAAGTGCCTTTTATGTGGCAAATACGACAAAATGTTATTTGAAAAAGTTGTTCAGAATCAACATTTAGGTCTCTATACCAAATTTCAAAATCATAGGCCAACTTTAATTTTTTTAATTTATTTTTATGTTTTATTTCACAAATCAAAGAATTTCATTTTGTAACAAAGACTGCCATGGAAAAACCAAATTGTACCCATAGCAATAAGAATCTGTCAATATAAGTCTTTGTTACAAATGAAATTCTTTGATTTGTGAAATTAACATAAAAAAAATGTAAAAGATCAAAGTTGGCCTATGATTTTGAAATTTGGTATAGGGACCTAAATGTTGATTCTGAACAACTTTTTCAAATAACATTTTGTCGTATTTGCTACATAAAAGGCACTTTACTCAACAGAAAAACCGGTTTCTTGGAAATTTCCAAGGCATGCTTGAATTTTCAAAACTAAAATTTTGTTAGAAATTATTCTTTAGCCTAGCAGGGCTGAACCCCAAAAAGTTAAAATTAAAATCAAAAAATTTTTGTCTTTTATAAGAGTCGTTTCACCTATCCGGGGACACACGGTATATAAAAAAATAAAATGAAACATTGTTTATTTTCTTGAAAATGAGCCCAGCTAGGAGTCCCTAACCCTTTCCCTTCCCGTGTTATCGATAAAAGAAGTCCAGTTTTTTAAAACCCTCTCTTGCCACTCCCAATCAACGAACAAAGCCCAGGCCAAGATCAGTTTCAAGGGATTGAAAAAACTTTCGGTCGGATAAAAAAAATTTCCCAACGCCCCTTCGTTCATGATAAAAGATCTTACTTTTTGTTTCATTTTTTGTTTTGGCAAAAATGTCTTAAAAAAATTTAAATTTAAATTTAAATTTAAATTTAAAACTTTAAATTTTGTCTTAAAAAAATTTAAAGAAATTATTAACCGTTAGGCGACCATAATCTAAGAAAATTATGTTTTTTGCTGCTCGATGTGGGGTAAAAACCGTGGGAGCTATGGTCCGATTCCGTGTGTTCTAGGTTCCTCCCTTCGCCCTTAATAAACCGATCCGCACAAAAATTGGCCGAAACCTTTGGGAAGCATGAATTAAAGGAATGATTTTTTTCGCCCCTGTAAACTTATTGCCTCCTCCTGAAATATGCTTCCAACTCAGTCCTTTATTCCCGGTGACGCCCGTTTTGGCAAATTAAAAAACCAAGAACTAAAACGGCGATACGGAGCGTAATAGACGGATTCGCGATTGCGCCACACCAGGTTGTCAGCTTTCGCGAGATCTAGGTTTTTAAAAATTTTTTTGACCGACGACTTATAGCTAACCTAGGGGCCAAAATCGTTTCCCCACGTTTTTCTTCCCCATCCTCATCTGCGAGACTTGCGCAAAATCAGCCACATAACAAGAGTGGTCCACTAAGTTGACTGATTGACTGAAACAATAAAACAAAAAACAAAAAAAAAGAGTTTTTCACGCTAGATCTATCCCGCTATACAGGGTGAGGCGCGAGAACCTTAGGGCATTTTTATAAGGAGAAGTCCTGAGAGTAGAAGTCTAAAAATTTGTACGTGTATAATTTCGATTTTGACGAGCTGAACTAACAATATTTATTTACAACCCCTCATCATTTCCGGTTATACCGGAAGTTGCCATCAACTTTCCTATTTTAAAAATGACACCCTGTATATTATTACGTTTTCAGATTGCCTGAAAAAATTTAATAAAAATGGTGTTTGTAGTTCAAAATTGGAACGAGTGGTTTATGAGTTATAAACAAATGAAAATCGCAATTTTCCATTTTCAAAGCAGCTTAGGTCGAAAACGGGTCAAGATAGATGGAAACGGCTTACATGTCTTCATCTTAACTTTTCACGTAGTATCTTATGGTGCTGATAAAATGTGTATACAAAGTGATGAAAAATTAGCGATTTTCAAAAAAAAAATTAATAAAAAATATTTTTTTTGTAGGTGATCTACTAGCGTAGTATAAAAAAAGTTAGAATAGGGACATGTAAGCCGTTTTCCGATATCTTGACCCGTTTTCAAGCTAAGCTGCTTTGAAAATGGAAAAACGGCAATTTTCATTTGTTTATAACTCAATAATTGGTCGTTACAAATTTGAACTGTAACATCATTTTTATTACATGTTTTCAGGCAATCTGAAAATGTAATAATATACAGGGTGTCCCATTTAAAATTAGAAAGTTGATTGCAACTTCCGGTATAACCGGAAATGGTGAGGGGTTGTAAATATTTTAGTTTAGCTGGTCAAAATTGAAATCATAAATGTACAAACTCTTAGACTTCTACTCCTAATACTTCTCCATATAAAAAGGCCCTAAGGTTCTCGCGCCTCACCCTGTACAGAATTACCGCGTCCGACAGGTCGGACGAAATGTCGCTTTGTGTGCAAACGCTCTTACGAGTTACGACTATACTATATTCCAACTTTTTAAATATTATTTTGACCGATTTGATGTGTGAAAGTTGTCAAGTTTCCATAAATTTAATCAAATACATTAATTATCTAGTGTATTTGATTTAATTACTCAAAATGTCATAAATAATTATCAAACACAAAAATGCCAGAAATATTAACCAAAAAAACTGAAATTGGTTTTGGAAAATGCCTTCGTTGCTTGAATATAGCAATAGCGCTGTAGGTAAATTATCTGCCTGCAATAATAATGCAGTAACATTTCACAGCTTTTGGGGTAAATAGGTAGGTATCTAACATATATCAATTATTATTGTATGGAAATACTTTGATTAAATAATAAGTAATTGGGTCCAAAAAAAAAAAACACAGGGATAGGTACTTGGTACTTACCTATGTAATGTTCACAGAAATAGATTATAATAATTGGATCATATTACGGGAACGTTCAGATTTATTTATTATAATCTAATGGTAAAGGTCCTTTACAAAATTGTATGTTAGAAGTACCGTGTTCCAAACATATTCCTACTACAGATAAGAAAGGATGCTCTAAAAACAGATGTGACAGAAAATGGTTCAAATTTTACACATTATTGGGAGTGATCAAGGAAAAAATATAATATAATGATTATTTACGGCCAATATTATAAACGCTGGTTAAGTTAACTGGCAGGTTTCTGTGGTCGTTTCTGGAGAAGATATAGACTATAGGTCGAAATTATTGCAATTTAATTACTCTTGGCATAAAAGGGATTACAAAAATTTTTATAAAAGTTATTCGAGGTCAATATTAGCTTCAAAATCGGGCACAGAAATCTGCCAGTTAACTTAACCAGCGTTTATAATATTGGCCGTTGAGATATAAATTACGTTCATCATATCTGAAGTCGTACGGTCACGCCATAAACTTCCTAATTTCTTTTTTAGGAAACGATCAAACTTATTTTCATGAAACTATGGAGTAGGAAATATTAGAAAGATATGAAAATAAAATAAATGGAATTTGAAAATTTTAGGAAGCAGATACTTCCTTAATTAATAATACAGGGTGGGCCATCGAAAAGGTAACAAGCCCAATAGAAAGTGAAGATGTATGCGAAAAACGCCGAAACAGGTCGCTGTTGTTATCAAGGGGGACATATTCTTGTGACAAATTGAACTACCCAAGTTCACCCCCTTGGCAGGGGTAGCTACCCCTTTGCTTATCATCATAGGGAACAGATATCGAGTGTTACATCATTTGAAAGCTACTTGAATTCTCTTTACAACGATATAAAACACTTTGGATTTCGCTCACATACAGGATGGCCTACATACTACATACAAGTGATTAAGGCGAGTTACGTTTTCGTTGGGTCACCTGTATGTAAGCGAAACCCAAATGTTGGATATCGTTGTAAAGAGAATTCATGTAGCTTTCAAATAATGTATCACTCGATATCTATTCCCTATGATGATAAGCAAAGGGGTAGCTACCCCTGCCAAGGGGGTGAATTTGGGTAGTTAAGTTTGTCACGAAAATATGCCTACTTTGATAACAAAATCGACCTGTTTCGGTGTTTTTCACGTACATCTTCAGTTTCCAAGTTATTAGGGCGAGTTAAGTTTTCGTTGGGGCATCCTGTATGTAAGCGAAACCCAAAATGTTGGATATCGTTGTAAAGAGAATTCAAGTAGCTTTCAAATAATGTATCATTCGATATCTGTTCCCTATGATGATAAGCAATGGGGTAGCTACCCCTGCCAAGGGGGTGAACTTGGGTAGTAAAATTTGTCACGAAAATATGTCCCCCTCGATAACAAAATCGACCCGTTTTGGCGTTTTTCGCATACATCTTCACTTTCCAAACTATTAGGCTTGTTACCTTTTCGGTGGCCCCCCCTGTATAATAATAGTTGATTTCTCTCAGTTATCTTACACTCGTATCAGTTCTTTTTCTACAGTATTCCGAATCTTCGGTCGAACTTGATTTTTCATTTCAGCTTGCTCAGTCAAAGTTAAAATTTTTCCTAAATGAAAGGTTTGTGAAACCTTCCCTATCCTTTAATTTTTAAATTTTATCACGTTCTCAAATCCAATTTTCTGAGATATTCTTTAGCAATAAATCTTATTATTTTATTTATTTTTTAGGACCAACTTGAGGACAGGGATAACGAGTCTATAGTAAATTAGCTTAGAGAAATTGCCCCAATTCAATATCCAGCTTAGTCGATAAATGAGCTTTACATAATGCAAATACGATATCAATTTTCATCTCTTGGTACCTATATGTATTATTTTACCTACTTTGTATATTATGCAGTTATACAGTGAAGAGCATACTTGATCCCAGTTATGTTGCAATTACTTTACTTGCATTTTTTTATGCAATTTACTTTACTGACAATTACCATGATTGATCTTCACTGAGTGTTAAAAACATGTTTCGCAAAACTATATTAGGGATGACGGATACTACATTAAGTAACTACTTAATGTAGTATCCGCAAAGTTAATGTTTAAATCCTCTTTTAAACATCGAAATGATTAATTGAGGACATCGCATTACATATGGGTTGAGGTATGTTCAACTATTGATCGTACGAAGGATGTATAAAGTACAACAATATCCCGAAGGCTTTTAAACTGCCTTAATATCTTCAAGATAAATCAAAGTTTGCTCATAGTTTGCTCATTGATCGTTGAATAATTTAGTCTAATGAGACAAATAATAATAGAGCTTGTCGTAGTTCCCTTTCAAATAATCTGTTTTGTACTTGAATGGTTTTTGATTTAGAATCTCGTTTTGGAAATATGGTTGTTTCATTTGTTCCCTATTTTTGCTGTAGTTTTTTTTTTAGTTTTAGTTTTTTTTCATATTATCTGTAATACCGCTCTAGATATTTTAATGAAATATAATAGACAGGTATTACTCATTAAGAGGCATTTTTTCATATACCATATTTCGTTTTATCTCCACTAGTGACATCTTGCAGAATTTTACCTAGGCATATTTTTATATTTGTTTATTGTCATTTAACGACAATCTTGTGACCATGTAGAGAAACAGATTTATTTATTTAGGCGAAAACCGTGCATCGAACTGATAGAAAATAGGTAATCAAATTTGCTTGGAAGTGAATGGGGATTCAAAAAATGATTTCTATTTGAACAGAAATCAGTGGAGTATCATCAATGTCTACTAAAATATGCCGGTAACATTCTACACGATTGTGCACCATCGTCACTAATGGAAATAAAATGAAACGTGGTAAATGAAAAAATGCCCCTCGATGCTTAATACCTCTATACGAAATTTCATTAAAATATCCAGAGCGGTATTACAGATATTTAGAAAAAAAAATTTATTTTAATGAAACTTTACCACCCTGTACCTCAAAAGTTAATACTCTAAGGACATACGTTTTTATGAAGTTTTCTTCTTAAAATGGACCAAAAAATCACCCCCTTAAATACTGACATTCAATTACATAACACCCTCTATAAAATTTTGTGGTTGTGTGATAAGAAATGACCACAAAGCTGCTCTCCATTGGTTACAGACTTTTATAAAATATATAGAATATCCTATATTGATAATTAAAATGACTGGGAATTTAGTAAAATACGTCTCTCTATAAGAAGGTATTATTTTTTTTTTTTTTTTGCTTTAGTCGAAGAGAAAATAATGTCTTCATCTCGCGGAGAATAGCTGTTATTTACTCAAACGTTTCAATACTTGCCTAACGGCTCGTGTTGTAATTTTCGTTCATGTGGATAAATAGCTATCATTCTCCGCCCGTTGAGGAATATATTATTAATTTATAGGCTAGAAGAAATACATAAATATAATAACGGAGCAAAGAAGGTACCATGAGATGCTTCCATGCAGGTAGAAATATTTCTCACCGAAGCAATTTTTTGAGAATCCAACAATTTAGACGAGCTGCTTGTGCCCTATAGTTTTGGACACGGTAATCAATTTTCATCAGAAAAACTTTAAGTAAAAGGTTAAGAAGAAGAAATACTTCATGGCATGAAAGCCAACCCCTATATGAGATGGCAGTGACATAATGTGATATGGGCTATGGAACCAAAGCAGTAATCCTCATGTCACATTAATAATTTCTGCACTTAAGTAATTTGAAACGCTCATCATCCAATGGATTATTATTAAAAAAAACTCCTAAGAAGAAGTGGCTTTCAGTTATATGTGCGGATTTCTATCGGAGTGTACTGTATGTGATATTACATCAAGTGATACTACTTAATTAGTGTTTGCAGGTCACATACTTTCAGAGAGTTATTTTCCTCTAATCTTCCTGAAGATAAAAGAACAGTTCTGAGAGAATCAGAGCTCTTGATGATTCTAATGAAAAAGCTGCGGCAAATACTTCAATGCACTTTTATGCAGCAAAGTGCAGAGAAAATCACTCGGACGGAATTTGAAATGGTGATTAAAACCACTTCAGTGTTCAGAGGACTGCAAATAAGTAGAATAGCAATATCTGCCTGTGACATAAACCCACAGCGGGCATGCAAACTAACCTTCCGTGAAGACAGAAAATAAAACAAGTCGTTTTAATTACCATAGAGCAGTCTTGTTCTATGAAGAAAATTACACAGAAGTTTAATTTATTTTTCAATGGTTTAGCACATTTTACTATTATCATATATGTAATTTATTTTTAGCAACTGAATAGTAATTAACAATTTTGTCAATATAAACAGAATGCATTAGCTACTTTAATAACAGTAATAAGAGCTATGTGTATTTATTTTTCGGATTTATACTTTCCAGTGATTCTCTGTATTTTGTTAATTTTGCCCGAAAAAATAAAGGCATTAAAGAAATTCCTTCGTAGTGTATGCTTTTCTAAGTGTAATTATCTGATCAGTCATAGTCGAAGGTGGTATCCAAGCAACCGCTTTTCTCCAATGTTGATCCTTTGCAACTCTTTTAAAAATTAATTAATTATTATTTCAACCGTCCACACCTTTCCACTTTTCTTATAATAAATACCATAATAGATATAATTTGATCCTTGGACCCAGACTAGAGCTTTCCAACAGATGTGTATGAGAATTCAGACCTTAATAAAAGCGATGATAGATGGTCAGTGACAAGTGACAATATCGTATTGAAAAATCGACGGGAAAATAGAAAATAATTTCTCCGAGCTGGAGCCATTTTCCATGGGCTAGATGCACCTTGATGTAGGTAGGTATAAGCTGAGTGTCAAGCATTAAATTCATCTTACAGAGACGTATCTCTTCTTTCGCGCATCTCAGGATCTACGTCAATTATTTTAGTTCACTGTACAATTTATATTTACGGTAGCATTCCTTCGCCTGAAGGTTTTTTTCTTCATGCCTACTGTAATATTTATATCATGCGACGATAACGCAAGCTATATATTAGCCTCAGATACCGGTACGTATTCCGAAGATACCCTTCAAGACCAGAAGTGATTATTTCCCCATGTAGCTCTGGAAACCACGATGGGTGTAATTTCTTGTCGGAGACAACTCTTTTTTTTTTGATTTTGTAACTTTCTGTCTACAGTGCTTCTCTCAGGAACACAGAAGACACCATAAATGATGGCGGCACTTTCTGCTATAATTTATTTAGGCAACTATAATACTGGCCAACTCTATAAGGTGTCCGAAGGACAACTATTCATCATTCATTACTTACACCTATAGGCCATATAAAGCTTGTACTTAAAGGTCAACCAGCGAATAGGTGCATGTAGCAATAAAAGTGTGTAACTTATCTTAATAGGTTAGAGAAAAATATTTACTTTTCTGGAACCATTCCCTATCAGGGCCGGGCCTAGCCTATTTGCCGCCTGCGTGTCGATACAAATATTGCGGCCCCCTCCCCCTTCTTAAAAAGAAATGTCTACCTAAGGGAGGGCAAATAAAAGCCATTTCTTATGGGTAAAAATTAAACACCAATAGAAATGTGCATTATTTATTAGATTAGGTAGATTTAGGTAAGTTCTGCTGCGCCGGGGGGTTGGGGGTCACGGAATATACATCGAGAATGAGGGGGTTTCGGGAAAAATTTTTGGAAAAAACAAGTGCGGAAATGTTCACATTAAGCAATAACTGCATTCATATTGGCACATTTTTTCGTTACGTTGGTAGGACCATGGCCGCCGGACAATATAGAGTTGAATGGAGTTAGGTTAGAGCCAACATCTGGTCTCAATATGGTCAAAGCCTTTTTTACGTAGATTTATTATAAAACAAGCTGAATCGGGTTCGACGTTCCGCGGGTAGTCCATACAGGCCAAAGCCGTCCTAAGATATTTGGCTCCCAAGGCCCACTGAAATTATTTTCAATGTTCAAAGTCACGCAATTTCTCACTAATTGAAAATTTTCTCAGATATAAGGGGCTACAACCCTATTTAACCCTGTGGTTAGAAAGGCCCTGATCTGTATATTGTGGAAAAATTCCAAGGATGCTGCACGCGCCCCCCGCCTCACAGGCTAAACTATTAAATAATTCTATCATGATATTTTGATATTTTTTGTTATTGCATGAATTATTATTGTATTTTTGCTTCCGCCCGCCGCCCCTATACACTTGCCGCCTGCGCACAAACTGCGAAATATACGCATGTGTAGCAGAGTACCAGTCCTATGACCGGAAAATTGCCATTCCTCCGGCCTTTAACTGACCAACAGCAAATCAGTCCTTATCTTCAAATATCTTCCCTGAACCAATATATTTGGTGAGTAATTAGAAGATTATCTTAAAAATATTCGAAAATCTAACTGATTTTAATATTGTTATAGTTCTTTTGGGACTACCGTTATAGTCCAATAAAGTCTAAAAAGTCATACGTATCGATTAAGAATACACATCCTTTTGATAGTTCGATTTATTTTGTTTCATAGACGTGGTTTTTATAGTAACCGTCCAGTTTGTCTAAACACTCCATCCCGCATAAATAAGTATACGTCAACATTGGTTTTGAATGAGAATTAAATGCACAACACAGAGGATAGAATGTCATTACGTGAATAAATTTTATGTAGTTGTCAGTGGCTCTCAAACTGACGTAAGCGCTTCAATTCATTGTTTGAATGATTCCTTCAATAATTTACGCTCGTTCACAACTTGACAATGAACTGTTTGACATTTTCTGGTGAAATTAAAAATATTAATTCGGACGGTTAGTGTGACGTCACATCTGACTTTTTAAAGTTAATCCTACTATATCTAAGACCATACAGTTAAGAAGCCATTATCTTACCCTACCTAACGATTTGTATCTACAGATATTGGGTCGATCCTTCGAGATTCTGGACAAACTACTTAGCTAATATAAAAAAAGATATATAAAATATCTGCTCTCCAAGCGCCCAGAACGAGAATCACCGTTTCCAAGAGGTTATTTTTTATGCTTCCATTTCGGAATCATCTCCGAAGCCGCATTGAAGCTTCTTACTGCTCTGGAGTGGCAGCGCGTTGCGGACGCCACCAGTTGGATCTCTTCTCCGCGGGTGGGACAGACTGATTGAAGAGAGCGGACCGCTTACGGGCCTGTCACGCTGCTTTCTCTATCCCGGCCATTAGTGATGTCTTTCTTCGTCGTGGCAGGGATACGGATTTCTTCTGCGGATTCATTATATCCGACAGAAAGCAGTACGGGCACGGTTGCCTCGGTGATTCAGTACATCCACTTGGGCGAGGAATTTTCCTATATATCGGCTTAGTTCGTCTGGCCTGTAGGAGGGGGCACAGGCTCCGATCAACACTCAGGGCAGAAGATCTAGTCGTTCCCTGGGCATCATCCATGGCCCGACTGACCTCACGGACTGGCAGCCCCCCTCTTATAGGGGGCTCGGTTATTAAGTTGTCGATATAATAAAAACTACTTCGAATCAGCTCTTGAGCACCTACCATCCTCTCTGTCTGATCTCTTGTTTTTATCCCTTAAATAATTAAAATCTCACATTTATATGGTAATAATATGATTTTTTTAACGTACCTCACCTTTCATTTTGTCACAATTTGATGGTAAGCTAATAACTCACCATGTATAACTCTCATTAACATCTAAGATGGCCTATGGAATCATACTTTATTGACAATCTTCGACTAAACCGTGTCCAATCTGCTGAAATATCAAAGGGGCCTTGAGACATCAGAATTATAGCAAATCGATGAAAATGCATGCATGAATAAAGTCGTTTGATGGTAGACGTCGATGAAATTTGAACATGCATTTCCCCCATTTCACGATAAAGCTAGACAAGTTTGCCTTCAAATAATCAAACTGAACCACAGGCCAGAGAGACGTATTAGCTGTTTAAATTTAAAATATTTAAAACTTCGTGTGTGTGTTCTTCAATATGACAAATACAAGATTATATTTTAACTGGACTTCAATTTACTGTTACACGGAATTATTTGAATAATTCCAGTTTTTCAAATTAACTAATAGGAAGTATTATTTCATTAACACATTAACAAAAATCAAAATATAAAAAAAAATCTACCTCATATACAGATACAATGGGCCATAGATAGAGCTAATAATACGAAATATTTGGGAGTCATATTTGACAGATACCTAAAATGGGATCTACATAATAATAAAGGAGTTAGTAAGAAAAATTAGGTCGCTGTCATATCTTTTTCGACAGACAAAAAATATTCTTAGTTTGGATGAAAATATGGTCCTTTATTATTCTTTGGTGCAGTCATTGTTGTTGTATGATGGGGTAGTAGCATGGGGAGGTGCATATGACATTACGATGAGGCCGCTGGAAGTAGTACAGAAGAGAATATTAAAAATTATTTGTGGATTATGTACACTGTCACTCATCCCAACGGATGAGCTGTTTCAAAGGTGCAAAGTTTTAACCATACGAGAAATTTTTTATAAAGTTTCAGTCATTTACCTTGCCAGAAATGATTTGCTTCAGGCTGCAATCCCACATAGATATGGGACTAGAGAGAACAATGGGGAGAATATAAAACAGCCCACAGTTAGAAAGACTATAAGACAGAAATCATATTAACACTTCATAGGACATAAAACTTATAACACTCTATCGGTTGCACTGAAAAATAGCTTAAAGGATAAAAATGCAGCGAAGAAAATCACTATGTGGATGATAGAAAATAGACCCAGGTTACATGTGTAATAGACCTTTGTTACCCGCAGTGAAGGGGTGGAGTGCATGATTATGGGGACTCATTGATCCTCCGGTACCAGATTACACCCCCCAGATACTTCCCTTGCTAAAACAAGGCAAGGAACCGTGAACCTTGGACCCGAGGACCTACTCAGCATCGGGGTAGGGATGGTGAAACAACGAGCGCAACAACGATCGCAAATGTTAAATGCGCTAGATAATAGATCAGCACCTTGAAACAACGACAACACTACTGGTTTTTTCTACGGAAAACTACACTTCGGTATAGAAAGCAACGATCTTCGGCTTCGTTCACCTCGGACGGAGTTGAATTCGGAATTAATATTCAAAATTACTGCCCCTACTTTTATAGCGGTCTACTATTAGTTTACTAGTTAACTAGACATTTTCGAGAAGGATACTGCTTGAAAAAAGGTTAATTATTATCAGCTGCCCGCTATCGCTACATTTTGGCGCAATGGTGGAGTGGTTCGTAACTTGCGTGAATTTAAAGCCGAACCTCGATTCAGTTCTTTTAAAATTAGCCTGTGTATAAAATATTATAATATTTCGAATGAATTCATGAAAATAATAATTAATATCTGAGCGACTCTATCCACCTAACTGCAGTTTTATTTTCTATTTTCTTAACTATATTGATGAAAATTAATTTATAGAAACAATAAAATCAACTGGGTGGTCCCAAACCTACCTACAGAATCAGAATTATTACATTACTATTCATCGGGAAAATTAAATAAAATAAAACAGATGAAGGCAGAGAATCACAACTTCATTACACTCCTACTTAGTATCATTCGGCCAACACGGAAGAATTGGCTAGTATTTTTTTAGTTTAGGGTACCTACCTAGTCGATGGTTACTTTTCAAATATTTTTTCACGCAAATTTTCTAATTTCCTGCTTCTGTCAAAAATATAAATAAAAAAGTAACCTCATTCCCATATATCTTTTAAGACTTCACATATTGCATTATTTTACAGTCTTTTTCTTTTGGTTTTCGTCTTTTGTTAATTGTGTTTCCCAATTTGTCAAATGCTTTTCCCATTTATTAAACGTCAATGTGATGTTTCAATTTAAATTCCTCTTTTGTCAAATGAGATTCTTTTTATATCAAAAGTTTTGCAAATGCTTATTATAATCTCACTGTACGTAAATAGGAAAAGCAATGGACAATGAAACTACAGTAAACCAGTGAAACTGATTTGATACAAAAGGAAATTGATTGATAAATCCATGACTAGTTACTTGAAAATAAGAAAATTATTTGACAAACTAGGAAAAACAATTGGCAGAAGAGGAAAACCAAAAGAAAAAGACTGGATTATTACTTTATTAGATTTATATTTATATATATTTTTTATACAGGTTGAGTTTTTTTCAATGTTTAGTACAGGGATCTCGTAAAGTACTGCAGTTAGAGGAAGGGTTAAATGGGAAAAGTATATAGTGCAGCTTTATGAACTTAATTCCAAACCGCTTTTGTTTTTTTTTTTTGAAAATCTCCTAGATTTTCCTAGATATTTAACATAGAGTAAATTCCGGGAATTTCTTTATAGCAGTCTTATTATTGGGATTAGAGAAAAGTCTTAAATCAAAACATTTTAGGGTCGTATGCTAGAAAATCTCATTTGGCGTTGTTAACGTAACACCGATGTCAATCTGACGTTGCTGTTAAAATCATTTCGGTATGCTAGAACGAAATATTCATGATTTGACACTGTTGTTAGATAACATCATCGTGTTAAAAATGTAACATGAACAATAGCGGCAACGTTGTATATTCGCTGATCACACTGATTATAGGCTAAGAACAATTCACGAGCTAGATCGAAGCCGAATCGAAGTTCAATTTCGTAATTAATCGGCGATCCGAGATTGTCGAAGTCGATTTTGGTTTCGCGTTGTTAGATGTTGGATAGTGCCTACTGAACGCATGCGCATGATCTATACTGTTGTGTTCTGTTGTAACAAATAATAACAAACGTAAACGTTTCAAAGTAGTAAACATCAAGCAAGAAAAATAATTTAATTAAATAACATTTCCACCAACCCAGTTTGGTCTGCCCATGGTTAAATGTTTTTTATTTATTTAATTTTATTTATGTCCTGACATTTTCGAGTTATGACATAACCTTGTGTTTTTTTAAATGTAAGTCATATTTGGTTATGACATCATTTGATATGTCTTTTTTTTTCTAAATACGACGATATAAAACTCGATATGGTTTTTCCTAAAAATAAGAAGATTTTTAAGTTTAATAAGACGATTTTTACACTTAAAAAAACACATGTTTATGTCATAACTCGAAAATGGCATGACAAATAAAGAAAATTATAGCGCCGTTTTATTGGTTTTAAAATCATTTAAAACATTTTTCCTTAGTATTGTTCTCTAATTCCAATAATTAGAGCGCTATCACAGTGTAAAGAAATTAATGAAATTTTGTTTTTGTCAAATTTTTTTTTTGACACCCATGAAGATTTTGAAAAAAACTAAAGTTGCTTCAAACTAAGCTCATAAAACTGCACTACATTCCCCGTTTAATAGTTCGTTTAACTGGAGTATTTTACGAGATCTCTTTACTAAACATTGAAAACAAACTCACCCTGTATAATTTATTATATTTATTATTATTTTATTATTAATATAGGTATTGAATTTTGTCCAATTTACTCCCTACAATTCTTTAAAGCTATACTTTACGAGCTCCAGGCTTGCTTAAATACTTTTGCTAATATAATAACCCTGTATACATATATGTTTTACTTTCTTCCTAACAGGTACGCCTTTCGGAATGCTCCCAGTGCTGGAAATAGATGGCAAAGCGGTAGCACAAAGCAATGCTGTGGCACGGTATTTGGCGAAGCAATACGGCCTCGCAGGAAAGGACGAGTGGGAATCCTTGCAATGTGATTCCTTGGTCGACACTCTCGGAGATCTAAAGCAAGGTAAAGCTCTATTCAGAATTACTTACCTAAATAAAATCATTCAATTAGTAGGTATCTCCTTAACACGAATTTTCTCCACACGCATTTATGATTTTTTTTAAATTATACAGGGTTATTATAACTACATATTTCGTTGCTCACTACAGGGATATCGGAAATCGAAAATCTTAATATACAGGGTGTTACTGAATAGGTGTTACAAACTTAAAGGGCATGTAGGAAATGCAAAAATAGGCGATAAATTTCCTGTAGACATGGGTCCTTGGAGTTTTATTTTTCGAGATACAGGGTGTTGAAGTTCTTCGAAAAATTAAATATTTTTTGAATATCTTCAAACTGGTTGATCAGAATAACTCGAATTTTTTGACAGCTGTTGTACTAATTTAAGTATATGATTTGATACTCCCATTGAAAAATTATTCAATCCAGTGGCAGAGATCTGGGTGTGTTGTTACCTTTTTTATTAAACAATGTCTACGCCACTGACTTTAATGTAAATTGGTTATTTATGCTAGATATCCTGTTTTGTTTAGATGAGAAAAGTTATTCTACGTTTTTGTTGTAGGACGTACTGTTTTTAAGATATTTCACAATGTAGGAACCCATGCAAGCTTTTTGTAATGTAACACGCTTCAATAACGATCACAAAAATGATTAATTTATGGAAAAACTCAATAGCATTGATTTTTATGATATTTTACCTCATACAGGTTCCTACATTGCGAAGTATCTTGGAAACAGTGTGTCCTACAACAAAAACATAGAATAACTTTTACCTATAAACAAAAAGAGCTATCTACCAAAAATAACAAATTTGCATAAAAGTCAGTGGCGTACAAATTTTTTAATAAAGCGTCATGCCACACTGATTCTGACTAAACAATTTTATTTAATTCGATTTGATTCATACACTTATTTCTAAGTCGAACCAGATGTGGTATCGCAGTTCGCGTCAGTGGCGTGTGTTGAAGAATAATGAATATCTTACAAATATATTATTTCCACAAGTTATTGACGAAGTAGAGACTTGAAACTTTTTGATAACAAAAATGTATAATGCAAGTAAGTAAGAATGATAATAATAAATTGATATAATTATTATGATTAGAAATATCATGTCACCTATCTGCTGGGTGGCGTTTAAAAGAAAGCATACGACCTCCGTTTTCTTTTTCTGCAGTAAAATATTCTAGAAATTTAACCACAAGACCACGTCCTAGGGAGTTCATTGTTTCCCAGGCATTTTGTGTAATTTTTCGTAGTTCGTTGCGAAAATATACCTTGTCCGTTTTTTTTCAAACGTTAGAAAAACAAGGCAATAGATTTTTAGGCATTCACGCAATTAATAAGTTACTCGTAGTTTATCACATCGTAAAATATCACAGGTAATTCTGCTGAATTTGTATTAAAAACGTTTCAAATAACAAACCGTAATCAGTGTTTAGTACGTCACTGTCACTGACAGTAGCCGATCAATTGGACGACAATCTTATCGTATCAATCTAAAGGTGGATCCACATCAATACAAATTTTCGTTGTGCGTTGTTTTTGACACAAATTTGCTCGTGTGCGGCGGAGTATTCATATATGTGGACTGTGCGCCGCAAATAAATTCACGCAAACATTTTTGCAACGAACGACGCACACGATCCGATGAGCTGTCGGTTTTCAACCAACTTCAAAGGGATTTGCTCCGCACAGTGATATTAATGTGGACGTGAATCAGTGCTTGTGTAATTTTTTACTATATATTTTGGCTACTTTGTTAATTTTACAGTCTTTTGCTTTTGATTTTCCTCTTTTGTCAATTATTGCTTTTCCTAATTTGTCAAATGCTTTTCCCATTTATCAAACATCAGTGCGTGATTTTTCAATTGAAATTCCTCTTCTGTCAAATAAGATTCCTTTTTTATCAAATTTGCTTTTCCAGTATTTATTATACTGTTATTGCACGTAAATAGGAAAAGCAATTGACATAAAGTGAAACTGATTTGACATAAAAGGAAATTGATTGAGGAATCCATGACTACAATCATCGTTGATAGATAGAAAAATAAGAAAATCATTAGCGAATGTTATTATTTCAAATATCGACGATCCGCATCCCACAAGTGGATTCGCGCGCACAACGAACAAGATATAAAAATTACGTGGTAAAATATTTCATCAGATTTAAATTTATGGCGCAAATTTTTCGCTGAATTTCAACACACAACGCACAACGAAAATTTGTTGTGGATCCACCTTATTAGCGTATCAAGACGCAAGTCTTTTTAGAATTGATGACGACGTATTTCTGACAATACATCCCAATTCAACTCGATTGGCTATGCAATGCAATAGAAGGAGTAAGAAATATAACGAGATGATGTATCCTTAGTTATCACAACAGACAACACTCAGTGTACAGACTATAGTTACCTATTGGAATAAATATTATAGTGGAGGTATATTTTATTGATAATTTAGACGTTTCTAAAAAACAATGGAAACTTTCCATTTTAGTCATTTTGGTGACTTGCTGCCAACAAAACCATTATTATAGTGTAGGTATAATAATCTACTTAAGTACTTACATTATTTCCGCGAGAATAATTTGACAGTTTTTGTTATTATTGAATACCTAACATCAATTTTTTTTAAATTTTGTTTTGATTGTTTGATATCAAACAATGAGAGTCCAATATCAATACACGAGAGTTCATTAAATTAAAAAATAATTTTAAAAATCTCTCTGGCAACTGGAAATACCTTCTCGAAAATCCGTCAAATTATTTTAATTTATTCTGACTCTTTTGTGGTATTGTAGTACATATTTTTTAAATAAATGTTAAAATCATTAGTAAATTCATCCATTTTTCCCAACGCAATATTTTTTAAGCGAACGTCTAATTAGAATGGGATTCAAGGGAAAAGTAAATACGTATAAGTTCGCGAAAATATTCGAATGTAGGCCAGGTTTCATAATAAACAAACGTATTGTGAGAAAAAAAAATGATGACAGTCGTGTCTGTATTCTTGAATAGAGGAACAGACTATTGACGCGTATCCACTGATATAGACTCGTGTTGATGAAAAGGTCTGATATTCATGCATACAATAGTAGGTCTAAAAACAACTTTCATCTGAAAGTTTTCACCTTTAAATATCGAAAAAGTTCTTTGTATGCGGGAGAATCTTACTGTAATATCCTACCTACTCGTTTTAAAAGTATTCCTCTTTGAAAGCTTTCAAATTGAAACTGAAAACCTATTAACGGGCAAGTCTTTCCACTCGTCAGTTAAGTTAGAACGATTTTGTCAATACTCGGCTGGATACTTAATTCGAATGTATATATTATTAGGTACGTGTCTTTTGTGTTGCCAAGAATCTTTAAGTGGACTTTTTTCATTTGGAAATTAATTTTTACCGATTTCACTGATTATACAACTCACAGTCCTTATCATTTAGTCCATATCAATTTAGTTGACTAAAAAGAGATGTCCCGTTACTACGCAAAAAACTAATTAGTGATAAACCTAGCTGTTGAATTCTAACCTATAGCAACCAATCACAACCGTGCAAATAGATTTTTTCCGACGACCACCTGTGACAAATAGCACACTACTTAGGTACTTCTAAAATGATAAATGTCACTCTAGAGTTGAAAAGTAAAATATCACACGAGGGTGATATGTTTATTAAGTATAAATGTCCCCTAACCTAGTTGTCGTGTCGTGACTAAAGGTCTGCACTAGGGGAAACGGCGCCAGAGATGTCCGACTGTGGATTATCTGATATACCGTATCATCTGTTGTCGTGTTCACCAGTGACGGCTCGTCAGGGACGGCAAGGTCGGCCCGGCCGACCCAAACCACTGCACCAGTAAATAACATTATTTTTTTAAAAATAATAAAATAAACTTGATTTTAATTTCTGATAGCTTTGCAATAATACCATTTATAATGTTTTTTCTTGCCTAAAAATCTAAGCAAAACAAAAAGCAAAAGTGTAGAGCTATAGTGAATATTGAGTGATCCATAAGTTGAAAATTGTAGGGTCGGCTGGCCGATGCTGGGCGCGAGAATGCTGGTTAATCGAAGACCTACGGCACACAAACTGTGTCGCTTCCAACCGCAGAGTTTAACAGTGCACGGCCGGCGTAGCGTATTCCACACAGGGTCGGCCGAGAGCCTCCTGGCCGTACTTGGGTATATCAATCTATCTATGTATCAATCGGGCGCTCTTCTCTTGAGCGATCCTCGCTGCAATGGGATGGAACATGCGAGTCGAACGCATTTTTATTAATCTTTTTTTATGAAAATGCAACTTATTGTAGCAACAGAAACCAAAAAGGTGTTTCTTGCTTGCCAAATTGCTTTTTAGAGATTTATTTAATTAATTTAGTAGATTTATTATTTATTAATTAATTATTTGAAATTATAATTTATTAATTTATTTATTTAATCTCAGTGTGCGAGTTTGTTTACCTATTTTATGCAATTAAAAAAAAATAACTAGGTATTAGAATTCGCAAACTACCGATATTGTCAAGTCAACTGCGCACCTACTACACTTTCATTAATATTTTTTGAATAAAAAATAAACTAAAAATACCGTTTTACGGAAGAGATTCAATAGATATAAATTCCTAGAACGGAAAATAATAATGAAATCTTCAATGCCTGTGCCTGTACTTCCTTATACCTACCTACCAGCCAGCATCAGTAGCCAGGGCTAGGGTCGGCTAGCCGTACCGCGCGTGTTATCCATATGGTGTCAATGCATATGCACATGCATAGCATAATATTGCATTCATTCAGTGATTCAAGCAAAAGCACATTTTTATTTTATTACTTTCTTCGTCATCTATTTTTTCTATTCGACGATTTTTCCTATTTTTACATACAGTGAGACCCATTTGTTCTTGAAACACCCTGTAGAATCTTAATTTATGGTGCGATTTTAAAGAAATTTCTTTTAAATCATAGAGCTTGATAAACTTGATATATTTTGGAAGCAAAAAGCGTCTCCTTCCTACAAAATCCAAGGCCTACTAGATCAGTGTTTACTTGTAAAATCTCAAAAATTCATATTAGCGATTTTTTTAGAAAACATTTTCAATAAAATTTAGTACAGTACCGTTTTGAGGGCTGGTGAATCCAGTGGCGTGCCCAGTTTTTTTTTTTTTTTTAAATCGCTAATATGAATTTTTGAGATTTTACAAGTAAAGACTGATCTAGTAAGCCTTGGATTTTGTAGGAATGAGACGCTTTTTGCTCCCAAAATATATCAAGTTTATCAAGCTCTATGATTTAAAAGAAATTTCTTTAAAATCGCACCATAAATTAAGATTTTACAGGGTGTTTCAAGAACAAATGGGTCACACTGTATAAGTAAATTTTGGGTAATCCTGTTGTTTAGTCTTCCAAAACACCCCTCACATGCCCATTCCACTTTTTCCACTCGAATCGCTCACAGATTTTGCTGCATTAAATCAGGTCCTTGGTCAGGGTAGGTGTTTTTTTTTTTTTTATTTTAGGGACATTTAACGGAAAAAAAAACCAACCCTGACCAAAGACCTGACTTAATGCAGCAATGCTGTGAGCGACGCGAGTGGAAAAAGTGGAATGGGCATGTGAGGGGTGTTTTGGAAGACTAAACAACAGGTTAACCAAATTTTGAACTTATGGGAATTCGCGTGACCTTGAACCTTAAAAAAAATTCGCCTGCATCGCATTTTCCGCGGAGGCCTTTTCCCCGGACCCCCCCCCCCCCCCCAACACATATAACGTCGTACATTTTATTTCCACCATTGGCTGGCCGACCCAATTTTTTGAAGCACGAGCCGTCACTGGTGTTCACGTTCCGCACACAGAGAGATGCGGGGGTCTGGGCTTAATCGCCGGAACCAAGAGGAGACAACCTCACTAAAAAACCTAAATCCTAAGGCGGGGGTCCAGGCTGATGGGATGCGTGACTGGATAGAAGACCAGTCCTACTGGATTCAACCTTGGGGCACCAGGCGGCACCCCACTGTATCAATCCCCTCACCTTTGCATGCGGGGCTCTGCATAGGTGGAACACCCTTCCCTAGCTACTCGTGGGATCAACCATGGTAAGAAATAAAAAACCAAGAAATCGCGGGACATCACCGCAAAACAGTCTGCTGACCGAGCGGGGCTTGTCACCCGTCAAGACAGTCGGCAATCTAAACAATCCTTGTGCTCGAGACCACTTCGAACCCAAGAAGAATGCCCACGCATTGGCAAGAAAAGGAGCATCGACACCCTTCATGGGACCAGAACCATTCTGTGGCTTCGAAGATACTTTCTTCAAGGCAGAACTCCAAAAGGAAGAAGAAAACTGAGAGAAACCCATTGGAGGAACCTCTCGGGATTGAGACAAGCCAAAGAACTTCTCGGGAATTTTAACCGAGAGAGGTTGAAGAGTATCTTCGACCTGCAAGGAACGTCTCAGAACACTGACGGGATTCCTAACGGGACATTGCAAGCTCAAGGAACACCTGAGGAAGTTAGACTTAGAAGAAAATGGCGTCTGCAGATTCTGCGGGAAAGGAGACGTAACACCACGTCACCTGCTGCTCAACTGCGATGCGATAGAACTCAAAAGAAGTAATGTTCTGGGTCACCACCAGCCAGAGGCAGGGAATTTACCCGACCTTGATCCTCTCAAAATCCTGAAGTTTCTCAAGGAAACGGACTTGGAGAGGGTGCTTCACGAAAGGGATTCCACACCAGGCGAAGCACATTAGAGGGGATACAATAGATCTTTTAGGTCGCAGTAACTTGATCACCTTCAAAAATACAAATACAAATACAATAAGTATAAATGTCATTAGATTTTAGGTTAGGCAGTTTTTTTATGGAATTTTGAATACTTACTATATACTTTTACGGGTTTTTATGTAATAAGTTTAATGATGTAGACCCAAAACAGCAAAATCCAAAATAAGTTTATCTGACGTTTTCGAAGTATTGATTTCAATTAAAGTACACATTCGTATGTGCGCCAATCTTATTATTATCCTCCATATACAAAAAGTAGAAATAAATAACAAAGAGAAATCTCTCTGTTTGTGGGGTGTTCGAAAACAAATCCGTTTTGGAGTAGGCCCTGACACAAAGAGGTTTGTCTTAACCTAATACACTCTTTACAACTGACAGCGCTTGATTTTGTTAAGTTATTAACAAATAATAAGGACAGTTATTAGGACAGTCAAAACATTCAAGAACGTTAATAAAATAGGCACTTACGTTATCGACATTTTTATAAAACACATCAATAAAATCAACAATTAATTCATTTAAGGATTCTTCTGAACACATTTTAATACACGGTTTCTCACTCCAGAAAAGGCACTCTGTAACTGTTCGCCTGGTGTATCTCGACGAACTTCTTCTCTCTATTACTTGACTTGGCTTCGTTAACAGTCTCACACAAAATATCGAGCCCTCAACGTAAATGCATAGAAAGAAATCACATTTAAGCTTGCAGCCTCTGGTTGGCTAGGGTTAGGGTGTCGGTATATATTACAACAGATAAAGTCGATCTTCACAGATCTCTTTCGCTTAATCGGTTGCTTCGGAAGTTTTCAAACCAACAAATTCTTGTTCGGTAATTCTGGGAACTGATCTACATGAAATTCTAAATCATGCTAAACCTGCAAAAAATTATTGGTTGAAGCTGTAAGTTTCGGGAAAACTATTGACAAAAATTTTACCTACGAGTAATGTCTCGAAGTAGGTATATTTTCGCTGCTATATCACTGGATAAGGACAAAAGTGAGCACCTTTTCTAAGAAGTTTGTAAGCAGGTTCCAATAGAAACATTCCAACCAAGAATTGTGTTTGATGAGGAACTAGAAGTTTTTCTTGGATATGAAATCATAATAATTATTTCAGACAGACAGATCTAAAGAGAACATCCACATTCCATGAAGTTGTGGAACCCCCACTGCGAAAATAACTTTCAACTATAGCAGTTTTTCGCTCTTACGTGAGCGCTTTTAATTAATTTGAACAATATAAATAAATAACCAAACTTCACTTATTTATTTAGCCATTTATTTTTATTAGTTAACCTTCCCTTTGAAAAAAAAACCGCCTTCAGTAAGTCAATAATGCTAAAATGTCACTAACGGCAAATTGTTTACAATACATCAATTTCATTGCGTAGAGCACACCGGTGGCCGAGTGGTTCAGTGGGCAATCTGCTGAAACACTGGACCAAGCGGACTGAGTTTGATTCTCGGTGAAGCTCTGGGTGTCTGTGTTGTCCTTTCTACTATTTAATGGTATACTTGAGGCTGTGAGACCACAACTGCACTTTTTTTGAGATACAGGAAGTCAAAAAAGACTTTTTTCCAGTTTTTTGATGATATCTCAAGAATCGTTTGAGATACAGAGCTCAACTTTTGTACATATCTTACAATTGATATTATCTGCTTTCTAATGCTAACTATTTTCTTTTCCATATGCCGGTGACGGAGACTGTAGAGTTTCGTTAGGTCTTTTGTCACTAAATTCTACTACAATGGTAGAATTGGCATTTTGGAAGCCAATTTTAAAACGCCAATGCTTTCTACATAAGAAAGGTGCATGACATTTTATGTGCACAGTTTAAAAACGCCCATTTACGATGAAAAACTCGCTTTGAATGTTTCAAAATATGTGTCGGAATATGAAGAACAGACAAAAACACGTGCAATCCTAAAATCTCCGCGAATGGTAAATGATAAAAACTGAGTTGATATTAAAAAAGTGGCTAATTTCAATGATAATACATGTACAAAAGCCTGCGTCTCAAACGTTTACCGAGATAATCTTCAAAAACAATATTTTATTAAACATCCTGTATCTTGCATACTAATGGAAATGTTTTTCTTAAAACCAGCCAAAAGGAATCACACCCAAAGAAATTTCGCGCCTATTTAGGATAACCCTGTATAATTATGATGTTATGTTATGTTATGTTATGTTATGTTGTTTTAAAAATTAAACATTCCGATGTGTATGTAAAATCGAAAAAACAGCATTTCCGATTTTAAATGATTTTAAATCATAAATAAATCACGGCTTCTAGCACAATAGTTCTGAGGACGAATCGACCCCAATGACGAGTCGCTAATTATCTACATATAACGAAATCTCGACAATGTATAAGAGATTTTGAAAATTCCCAACTTCACAATTAATTTTTCTTAGTGAAAACCTTCTTCAGCCTGATGTAGAATTTTCACAAAGATTCACAGATGAAAATGATCGGTATTTTCACCAACAATCAGCGATACTATTTCTTATGATTATCGACTTTACTTTTGGAAACATAGCATCACACCGTTTTTCGTTATTCCTATGGGTAGCTCCGCCGAGTTCACCCGTCAGTATTTATAAAGAATCCCACAAACTGGCACCGACCTACTTATGACGAACCCGCCTGAGCCTGCCTGTTAGGCTTCCCGCCGCTACCCATGAGTTATTCCCCGAGCTAAGGCTGGAATCACCTTCATCGCTTTTTGTAAACATCAGCATGTATGTATATTTATTAACTTATTTTCTCTCTGGCAAGCATTTCGAACTGATAGGTATTCACACTGTGACTGTTCGATTTTTCTTCGAAAGAAATCGAGGTTATTTTGATATCTAAGTGGGCACACCACACGTATCTTAATACAATAATTGCTATCAATTCATTACGTAGGTTTCTAATTATTCTTTATGTTTGTTTCTATGAATAATACTGATTTACTGATGATAATACTGATGATTTTTTATCACAACTGGGATTTTAAGAAGTTCTAGAAATACAGGGTCCGTTAAATTAGACAAAAGTTGCTCAATTTTATACTTATTATAGTTATATGGAACAAAATTTAGGATAACTTCAGTCGTTGCTGAAATATGTTGAAAAACTGAAAAAACGGAATTGCTTATTTAAGCTATATCTTTTTTATTATTAGAAATAAATTATGTATCTTTGTGGGCTTAAATTAATCGTCAAGATAAATCCACATGCAACAGTTCATAAACTTTCAAAGTCAACTAGATTCCAGAGTTTTCTTTAGTCAACTTTTCTTTTACTTATGGGGGTTATTGTGTTTTTAATATCAATCGATTTTTAAAAAATTAAGGAAACCAATCTGTCACATTAAAAAAAAACTTTTTTTTTATTTTTTCTAAAAACAAAACATAATTTTTTCTCGCCAAACGTCATAGGAGAATTAAAAAACCGAAGACAAGGAACATTTATTATTTATTATTTATTGAACTATTTATTTATTTATTTATTTACTTATTTATTTATTTATTTATTTATTCATTTATTTATTTATTGTCCAAGAGCGTACAATACTAATAACAGGACAATTCAAAAGGTACATACACTGTGTATCTTGGATTTCTGGACATAGGGAATTCCCATGTTAAAATAAACTATTGGAAATATTGGCTCCCCTAATTATTTTACAGTAAAATGTCAAATGTAAAACTTCTTAAGGAAAAAAAGCTGCTTCTTATGCTACAATTGCATTTTCATTTGGTTCATCCGTTTTCGAGAAAATCAGGAAAAACTTAACGGTTTTTCGTAGTTTTTCAAGATTGCTTTGCTTTTGACAGATAATGCTAAAAATTATTAATTATTGTCAATAACTAATTGTTTAAAAGTAATTCATTCATTATTAAAACTTTAAGTGGCAAAGTATTACTTTTTAAAGGAAAACTTGTTTATAAAAATGAATTATTGAAGAAAAACCATTGCACCAAAACACCATTGAAGAAAAAGTAAAATTTATTGACATTACTCTGGCAATTGCACTTAGAAATATTAGAGATTTATTATTATCTTATTAGCATTATCTGTCAAAAGCAAAGCAACCTTGAAAAACTACGAAAAACCGTTCAGTTTTTCCTGATTTTTTGAAAACGGATGAACGAAATAAAAATCCAATTATAGCATAAGAAGCAGCTTTTTTTCCTTAAGAAGTTTTACATTTGACATTTTACTGTAAAATAATTAGGGGAGCCAATATTTACAATAGTTTATTTTAACATGGGAATTCCCTATGTCCAGAAATTCAAGAGACACAGTGTATATAATCATGAACAAGTAACAACGATTGTTGATCGAGAACATTATTTAAAAAGAACACGGGCTACTACAGACCTAAACCTATTCAAAATAATCAAATGTATATATCCACAATTTTTCTACAAATACCATATTTTTATAATTTATTAATTCAATATGATTTTATATCGACGTCATTCGGACAAAAAAATATTTTGTTTAAAAAGAAAGAAATAAATTAATCCTTTAAATTAATTGGTTATTTAATTATTGTAGTTGGCCCTTTGTATATGTCTCTACTAGTTACATCAAAGTAGAGTTTTGATTGAGATCCTAGACTTACTCGTTGTTTCATCAAGTAGTGGGTATTTTCGTCGAATATACAGGGTGTCCCAGCTTATTCGAAGCGGTCTCTGTAGGCCAAACGATGGACTTTTTCAAAAAACTTTTTGAACATTCAAGTACAGGATCACAATGGCCATAATTTAAAATTATTTTGGAGTATACAGAGGGTCCCATATGACAGTGGCATATCAAAGTTATGTTTTTTTAAATGGAATGCTCCAATGTTATTGCATTTTTAGATTGTCTGAGAAGAGAAAATAAGATTTACTTTTACAGTTGGTGTTTAAATTCAGAAGTTTTTGAGTTATAAACAAGTGAAAATCGTAATTTTTCAAGTTCAAAGCCCTGTACAACGAAAACGGCTGAAGATAGAGAAAAACGGCTTACATGTCCCTATTTTACTTTTTCATGTACTATCCTATGATGTAGATGAAATTTTTATACAGGGTGATAAAAAATTTGAAAAATTCAAGATTTCTCCACGCGTCGCCAAATAAAAAAATTAAAGAAAGTAAAAATTTTTCTATACCATAGGATAGTACATAAAAAGTTAAAATAGGGACATGTAAGCCGTTTTTCTCTATCTTGAACCGTTTTCATTGTACAGGGCCTTGAACTTGAAAAACTACGATTTTCACTTGTTTATAACTCAAAAAATTCTGAATTTAAACACCAACTGTAAAAGCCAATCCTATTTTCTCTTCTCAGACAATCTAAAAATGCAATAACATAGGAGCATTCCATTTAAAAAATCATAACTTTGATATGCCACTGTCATATGGGACACTCTGTATACTCCAAAATAATTTTAAATTATGGCCATTGTGATCCTGTACTTGAATTTGCCAAAATTTTTTGGAACAAATCAATCGTTTGGCCTACAGAGACCGCTTCGAATAAGCTGGGACACCCTGTATATTTAGTAGCTACGGAGGAAAAATTTATTTTTGGCTGGGATAGGATTTACCAAATTTCTGCGAGGGGAGTTGTATTTTCAATAATTTTACCCAGACGAAGATTTTATTTCGCCATAGTTTTAGGTGGTGTTGTTGTTGTCAGATGTTTATTTATCCGTAGTTTCTGCACTACTCATCATGAGTAATGCAGAAAAAATTCAATCGATGAGACAATTCAGTTGAACAATAAAAAGTGACAACAAATCAAACTTAGGGATTTATGTCGCATATTGAGAAGACATGATGGCGAGGTCTTGAAAGAAAACGAGAGCGAAGCAGGCTTAGCAGTAAATGTTAGTAGAAGACAAATCCATTACGATCTGTGAACGTTCAACGAAATACGTTCCAGAAATGTTAACCGTATAATAGGTATGGCTTATTGAATCGAATAAATCAATATTTTCCAATTGATCAGCAACAATTGAGTTTTTGTTGCATTGGGATGTTTCATTAGTTTGGTGTGGTCATGTGCGTTGTTACCAGTTTGATTACTTTCAGGAGGTTTAATTTCAAGCTTCCGAATTAATCCTTCATACAGAGGTAAAGTTTTATTTTTTTACCATTGGGTTAAAATGTCATAATTAGTTTTCTATCAGGCTTCCAGTATATGAAATAAAGGTATGATTTTTTACTATATAGTAATACCACTAGAAGTCAAATTATATGCGGAAATTTTTTCGAGCTCACGAATATTGTGAACATGTTCCTGAATTATCCGAATTTTCTTAAAATATTCGTAAAATTTCACAAAAAAATTCTTATTAAGATCAAACCAAGGAAACTCACAACCAAAAAATTAGGAACAAACTTCTCTCCTGCCCTAACGGTTCGAAATCTTTTTGGTCTGTAACGAAGGCAGTCAGCCAGAACTTCACCAGATCCACGATTCCACCACTTACACGGACAGATGGGACTATCGCATCGACGGCTACTGAGAAGGCGAACTTGTTGGCGGGAGTTTTTTCTTCATACTCTTCCGCCGACTTTCAGGAAAGAACTCCGACAATGATCCCTTCCGTAGAGTCCAAAATGTCAGACATTGTTTTACGATAGCGTATCATAAAGCGCATTATGTCAGCCTTAGACCCAAATAAAGCTTCTGGGCCTGATGACGTACCTGTTATCGTACTTCAAAAATGCGCCACTGAGCTGTCATCCGTTGTCTGTCGACATTTCAATCTGTCGTATAATAGTATATTATGCAACGAGCTTATAATGAAGGCTATTAATACGTGAGTATGATGGTTAAGATACGAGCCGTAGGCGAGTGTCTTAACCATTATAAGAGCGTATTAATAGCCATTATCTGCGAGTTCCATACACTATTTTTTCTACGATCCTTTTTATTTCATAGAAAAGATTAAAAAAATATTCGTACATTTTCCTTGATTTTATTGGTAGTAAATCATTCGCGACTACTGATGCTCTTGCAACAATATCGGGTGAGGTGGACATAATCTCTTCGTCGATAAGATTATTCTGCTGAGACATGTTTAGTATCAAGTTTAAAGGGCACTACTCACTACTGCGTAATTTTTATTATGCGAAGTTCGAATTCCGAATTTTACGCTTTGATTTTGAGATTAAAAATAATTAATTAATAACATTGCCATAGCCAATAATTACGATATTGCTTACCTGCGCACACGACGGTCGCAGCGTTACCGCTTTGAATACTATCACGGAGCACTACGAATGATATAATACTTTATCTTCTTATCTTTCACATCGATATACCTACCTATCAAATTAATTAAGGTAACATAAAATTTTGATAAATTTTCTTTGAATGTTACTTATGTTCTAAATTAAATAAACGTTCAGAATTTTTTTCAGAAATACAAAACTGATATCACAAAGCAATTTTTGTCGAGTATGACAACTCTGTGACTTCGGTTTGTTTGAACCGACCCCATTGTGAGCGAAAAGGAACCGACTCGATTGCAAATGCTCCTCTGCCTTGGATAGCTTGACCAGTGCGTTAATGAAAATTTGTATCTTAATGAGACCCATTAACGCACTGGTGATTCATATTTAATATGCATATTAAAGGTTAGGAGTAGAAAAAAAGGAATATTTCCTTCCTGCTAGAAATGTGCACCGATCCAACCTATTCCCAAGAAAAGCAAGAAGACTTTACCAAATAACTGTCGACCAGAGTTATAATTGCTTTCAGAATATCCAAGATTATGGAGAAAGCTATTAATCAACATCTTTTAAAGTACGTGAAAAGAGCTAATACCTATAATCAGCGACCGCCAATACGTATTCCGCAAACAGAGGTCAACTGGTGATCTCCCCACCTACGTCACCGAGCTATGGAACGGCGCAATCGAGCACTATGGAGGAATCTGGAGGGGTTGCGCTTGACATTTCTAGAGCTTTCAACCATCACTGGCATGATGGACTGTTGGCAAAACTGCAGGCTTATGGCATGCCCGAGAAATTCTGCTTGTGGTTTGCGAGTTTTCTCGGAGATCGCTCATTACAGGTGGCAGTCGATGGAGTTCTTTTTGAGACCTTTTCGACATGCCGGTGTACCTCAGGGATCCATTTTATCTCCGACTCTCTTTCTAGTATAAGGCGAACATCTGCCATCGACGCACAGCATCGCAGGGGCAAGAAGTTGCCATACGTAACAATGGCATACAAGACATTCTAGCTTGGGACGATAGAAACCAAGTTCAATTTAATGCCGGAAACCCCTAAAAACCCTAAAAAAAAATAAGTAGTCATCTTCTCCAAAAAGGCCAACTTTTTGGAGGCAGATATGGTGATGGTGGGACACTCTCTTACTCCATTGGCATCTCTTCGTTTACTTGGAGTGAGCCTCGTAGCGAACATGCTTTGGCATGACCATGTTGCAGGTCTGGCGAAGAGTGCTTCTCAAAAACTTGGAACACTCTTCCGCACGAAGAAATTTTATACACCACAACAGCTTCTCCTCTTATACAAGGCTCAAATCCGACCATCCTTGGAGTACTGCTCACATATTTGGAGCTCAGCTCCTAAACATACGCTGAGACTACTCGACTCTATTTAGAAAAAAGCCATCCGCTTGATTGGGGACCCAGATTTGACAAAAAAAATTAGACACTCTCGAACATCGAAGAAGAGTAGCTGACCTGAGTCTATTTTACAGATATTTTTATGGAAAGTGTTCAAAAGACGTGGCCCGCTTGATCCCACCTAGAACAAGACCGGACAGAAATACACGCCGAGCCGCAGACGCTCATCCGTAACAGGTTCAGCTCGTTACCCCTCGTACTTTCGTACCTTCAGACTTCTTTCATGTATAGAACCGCATCACTTTGGAATCATGTATAGAACCGCATCACTCCAAAGGACGTGTTTCCTGAAGTATACAACCTGCAGCGATTCAAGGCCAACGTGAATAGACATCTCCGGTCATGCACCGCTTCCAGAGCGTCATAGGGATTTCCCTGCAGTGCATGCGCATTTTTAATTAAAAAAAAATTAACAATAATAATAAAATACTATTACACACAATATTATTAATACCTACAGGCAGGCAGATTGCAAAAAAATAAAATCGCTAAATAAGTGTAAACTTTTTATTTTCCGTAATTCCAATAATGTGCTTCCTCGAAGTTTTAAAGGTCTATTATTCGCTGAATTAAAAAAAATTCCTTTTTGAAATAATCAATACAAATAATAATGGTAGAAATTCGGCTTCCACACTCCACACTTTTTCAAAATTTCGTCACTCATTGATATTTGTATAACATATTTTTTCCACGGTCGGGAGTAGAAATCAGTTTCTATGACATCAAAATTAAACAGAAGTAGTCGATTATTCCCAAGGGAGTATAATGCTCCCAAGGGAGTTTACATGATGGAGAACATTATTAACACTAAGTTTACATTGTTGTTTATTTCGTAGTTATGACAATAACTCAACGACTACTAAATAAATGATCGAATCCTAATACAATAATTCTGGTGCTACTTACTTCATAATGACAAAGTATTATGTGTTTTTAAGTTAATGAGACCGTGGAAAAAATAGTATACAGGGTGTTGATTTTCAAAGCGGGCCATAGGGGATTAGCATTGCGAAAGTGGTTTTTGAGGATTCCTGCTCGCCGTTTAAACTGACAGAAATGGTTTTGGTATCAAAATGAAACTAAAATTATTGCGCTTAACGCCTGACATCAGAAATTAATTTAATTTCACGTTGTTTTCTAAAATTCTTCAGTAAAAATTCAAGTAATTGTTAATGTTTATCACAAAATAGCATGCCTTGCCTAAACAATAATGACGTTTCTACGTTTTGACAGTCCAATAATAAAACTTTATAAGTCAGTAGGTAATAATAAAGTCTGGTTCTATTTAAAAGTGGGTTAAACAAACCAAGAAAGAGTTTTTATGGTGAAAACCTACTAGAGTGTAGCCAGTTACAGGAGGGTTCGCGATTTATTTGCCGTGAATTTTTTTAATAGACCAATGGTTTATTATTGGATTGTCAAAACGTAGAAACGTAATTATTGTTTAGGCAAGGCATGCTATTTTGTGATTAAACATTAACAAATACTTGAATTTTTACTGAAGAATTTTAGGAAACAACGTGAAATTAAATTAATTTCTGATGTCAAGCGTTATGCGCAATAATTTTAGCTTCATTTTGATACCAAAACCATTTCTGTCAGTTTAAACGGCGAGCAGGAATCCTCAAAAACCACTTTCGCAATGCTAATCCCCTATGGCCCGCTTTGAAAATCAACACCCTGTATATCATTCGGGAGAGATGCTATTTTGTCCTCGTGCATTGTAGCCCTCGGGCTTCAAATTGCACCTCTGCCAAAATAACGCATTTCTCCCCCTTATAGTATAATATACTATTTTGTTCCTATTTTCATCATTATAGTTATAAAATATTAATAAGTTTATTAACGCGGCTTCTAAAGTTAACTTTGTATACATACAATTATTTATTCCTGCTTAACTGTGGAAAGATCTGGACTTGCTTAACAATCCATAGTTCGAGCAACCGAAAACAGCACATATTTTTCCAAACATGTTCACTTTAATACAGCGGTAGGTATAAGTATTATAAATGCCTATTTATCTGTACACAACAAAATTATCCGCCGATGGTGCTTTGAGAGTAGGTAACTTTAAATCGAAATGACGTAAAACTAAAACGTTCAATAATAATTACTAATGGCAAACTAATAATAATTATGATTGACTGAAGCTTGCAAAAACCATGACAAGTTACCTAATTTTGAATTCGAATACATACCAAGACATCAGGTTCTATATAAGGGCGCTGTAAAAATTGTCGCAGGTTTTGAGAGGAAGCGTCCGGTATTAATATTTTAGAGTATTTGATAATACCATCCAATTGCCAGCTTACCAGCACGAGAAACCTTACAAAAAAATACACAGGTTGCTATGACAACGTTGCTTGTACTTAATTGGCTGAATATTGATGACGTGAAACTTTCAAAGTAATGCCACAGAATAGGTACAATCAGAATATAAACTTCAATAAAAATACCGAGTTTGCTCATCTACTCGGCGCATAGAGATCCGCCATGATTTGAGATGAGCTTTCATTAGTTTTGAATGCGGGCCCACACAATAGAATTGTACCTATTCTGTGGCGGGCTGGTGGCGAGCCTGCGTTTCTACTCTGAAGCAATGGCCGCTAGAGGTGTGGCTTATCTCTAAAAGATCAAAGGCGCCGCCGGCGAGTTTAGCTTCTGATTGTATCTATTCTGTGGTAATGCTGCATGAAATTAATGCCTAAAGATGATTGTCGTGGTAAGTTAAATTATATTGCTTACTGTATATGCATGATACAGAGATATGGTAGGTACTAGGCGGTCTTATTATCGTCAAATCGGCGCAATGACGTCAATAATAGGATCTCATAAGCGCGCAAAATTTGAATTTGTATTAACTTGTGCATGGATGAATTTCATTTTGAAGGTTTTCTTCAAGAGTTTATTTTAATGATCAAATAGAATGGAATAATGATTCAATGCAATAATGCAATGGGGGCAGAATAGGTATTGAAATGTGAATCACATTATCGCATTATCGGTCTTATATTTCGCTCTGTTATCGCTATTACAATTGGGCAGAGCATACCGCATTGTTCAACAGTTCTTGTAAATAGAATATTAACGCCAAATAAACTAATTATTAGAACAACACTATTCCAAATACTAGTCATTTTATAAATCACTATAAATAACAATAATACAAAACAATCAAAAGGTAAACATCAATTGTAAGTGGAGTGTTACGTGTTAAAAACCTCAAATTATAATTTCATCTAGGTTTTTCGTACCAAGCCTAGCAGAAGCAGAAGGGCTGTAGAGGTGAAAGTGCGAGCGTGAACTATCGTAAGAAGAGCAGCAGTTCAAATCATTCAAATTTAAATCTGAGGGAAGGGTTATCTTCCAGTTCAGACAATCTTGGGTTCCGCACGAAAAAGCAACAGGTTCGACTGTAACAGGAAGTTTCGTTCAATTTTGTAATCTTAAAATTCGTTTCAAATCAATAAACTTAATAAAAGAAACAAAACTTCCGTCCTAAATGAATGTGATAAATATTGTAGATTACTTGGAATAAAAAATCCAATTATTGATTAATAGCTATTTATGATATTAGTGTTAAAAGTGAAGTTTTATTTATGAGTGAAAAGGTTTGTGAAATGAGCGAAGCGTAGCGGAGCGAATTGAACAAATTTCACGAATAAATAAAATCACTTTTAAGACGAATATCATACAATGATTTTTGTAAAACTGCTCTATTTTGATAATAAAATTGATGAATTTAGAATGACACTCAACTTCAAATTGCCTTTTAAAATATTACAGATAAGTACAAATATGTACTATGCATAGCAACCGTTGCCGACGCTATGGTTACTAACAAATGCGTGCATACAAATAAAAGAGCAAAATAATTATTATTAATTGCAATTTCTGAACACTTATTATTGTCTTGAATACTTGACTAGGTACTTATTTTTTATTAATATGTTTGCCAGTAATAAAAAGAATATGAAAAAATCTTACTACCTATTTGTCTGATTTCATCATGAGAAAATGATATAGTTCAATGAGAGAATGTAAGTACAGAAAAAGTAGATAGAATTACTTTTAACACGAGTGTTGTGAAGTACTTTTAGCACTAGTGTTAAAAATACTTTTAACACGCTTCAATGTAAACAATCACTTTTAACACTGTCAGCAGTCGTTAAAAGTATGGGACTTTTAATGGCAGTTGCACAAAAACATCTTTTTAGAACATTGTTAGATTATTTATTGACTTTATGAAACAGATATTTTTTGATTTTTTATGTTTTTAATACAACATTACCCCTCTCATGCTTAATTCCCCTAGTTTAGAACCCAATAAAATAAGAGGGGATTCATTCATTCAATTTTGATTCACAACTAACATAGTAGTTACATAATTGAGGTAATTTTCCTTCACTGTTGAAATACCTACTCGTACCTCGAGACTAGTTTATGGATGAATGTAACTTGGAGGTATAAAGGATACAGTCGGCACGATTTCAATTAATATTATTGATTATTATTCGAAAGAGAGAACTACTGTAAGATGAAAAGGATATGTATTTCAACTGAGATTATGTTGGTAATTTTAGCTACAATCTAAAATTATTAAAACATTTATAATTAATATCTAATAACTATGTTAAACTATACTAATTATTATAATTGCAAGGAAACTAAAATGTATTAATAGCTTGCAAATCACCCATATTATATGACTTGTATTTCTCATCATTATTCGCAATTGTTTCGGAGAAGAGCTAAAACCCCTTCCTATTTCAAGGAAACTAACTCGTACTGTTGAAATTAAGGTAGAACTCGTACTTTTCCTAATACATAATATATCCTCCTGGCAAAAGCAATTGCCGAGTGCCGTCATTAATTATTCTGGTCCCGTCCAAGGCATCCGAATATCAAATTTCCCACAAATAAACGTCACATAATATTAATTACTGGATGTTAATAACAAAAAATTAGTGATTGCATGTACACAATATATTTTATTGATTGCTAAATATACAGGGAGTGATTCCTGAGAGTAAATCAAAGGTGCTTTTAAGTATACACCGTGTTTTATATTAAGTCGGCACTATTGCTAACTTCGTTATTATTTAACCTAGAAAGTCGGTTAAATTAGCAAACTAGTAGTATTTTTTCTCCTGAATAAAATGGCGAAAGCAAAAAAACAATTGAACATCGCGTTTTCGAGATATTTAAAAAAATGTAATTTTTTTAATGAAACACCCTGTATATTTTTAGATGGATCGATTGCAAATTTTTTTTTAAAGGGAAAAGTCTTTATACACTATGATCCTAAAATAATAAATTCATTAATTATTCATTATTTTATTACTCCCAAAGTAGGCTGCGACAATTAATGTAATTTAGTGTACCTACGTAATGTGAGGTAAAAAAATTATGTCGTCCTCAATAGTGTATTTTTCAATAAAAAAAATACACTAAAAATAAGAGTTGTTACCTTGAAAAGGATTTAATTTTACATAAACAAATAACAGAACTTGTTTGTGTGTAAAATTTTATTATTTTAGGATCATAGTGCATAGAGACTTTTTCCTTTAAAAAAAATTTTGCAACCGATCCATCTAAAAATATATAGTTCCATAAAAAATATCAATTTTTTTAAATATATCGAAAACGCGATGTTCAATTGTTTTCCTGTTTTCATCGTTTTATTCAGGAGAAACAATACTACTAGTTTGCTAATTTAACCGACTTTCTAGGTTAAATAATAACGAAGTTGGCAATAGTGCCGACTTAATATAAAACACGGTGTATAAGTATACACTTATGATGTATTAACGTACCTATACATACATATAGGTACTTGAAAATAAAATATTCCCCTGAAGTGTTAGATGTACATTTAGATTTATCGTGACTGGGTTATTATGACATCTCCGCACTGCAACTGACGGCCTATTATTGTGGTTCACATCTAGTCGTGCTCCAAACCCAATGAGGAAGCTAACTATCTTAGCTATTGGGAATGCATCCATATCCTTCGGTGTGGGAAAGTTTCTCTCGAAGGTTTTATGGTATGGTTCTTTCCAAATCGAGATGTTATAGGCAATGTGTATAGTGCAGGGATTCTATACAATACCTAGGCAATGTATACAATACCGGGATCGTTCAGGCAATGTATGAAATCATTTTAATTTCTTAAACTATTTCATACTTTACCTAGGTAATGTATACAATACCTAGGCATTGTATAGAATGCCCGTTGAACCATGGGCAATGTATGAAATAGAGTTTTTAAACAATTAAGTAGTTATACATGTTTTACAAATTGGTCAGGTCAGGTCATTTACTTTGACTGTCCCTTTAGATAATGATATCAACAATCAGGAAAGCGTTATTCATGTATCTAACTGCGTAGGCAATGGCATAAAATGTGTTTTGAAGTTTCGTCATCCTCCAAGCCTAGCGCTAATTGCCAAACCCATCTTGTGCAGATAGATTATGGTTAAGCTTGCAATGCCCATCTGTACAGGGTGTCTTGCTAAGGCTGGCCACCGGCCATATCTCGTAAACTAAGGGGCCTATAACCTCAAAATAAAAAATTTCCAGACATAAGTGATCACGAGAAATTCAATGAAAATATGTTCAAGATCACCGCACTTCCGGAAATACCGGAAGTTCACACCTACTTCGTTATTTTAACGGAAACACCCTGTAAAATATTATATTTTTTAAATGTCTGAAGAAATCGAATACAGGTGGTTTTCACGATTGGAATTTAGATTGAGCGGTTTAGGAGTTATAAACAAGTGAAAATCGAAAATTTTCAACTTCAAAGCAGTCTAAAACTAGAACGGCTCAAGATATCTAAAAACGGTTTACATGTCCCTATCCTAACTTTTCTTGTTTTATCCCACTATTGTCCGTATTCATCAAACTTCAAAATATAACTCTGGGGTTATATTTTGAATTTTCTGACAGCTGATTGGTCTAATGCTCAAAGCCTACGAACGCTACGAAGTTTAAACCAATGACATGTTCCAAAATATAACCCCAGGGGTTATATTTATTGATGAATACGGGCATAAGTCGAGTAAATTTTAATACAGGGTGATGAAAATTATCCGATTTTGCATCACCATGTATTAAAATTTAAACCACATAGTAGGATACTGTGTGAAAAGTTAAGATAGGGACATGTAAACTGTTTTTAGATATCTTGAGCCGTTCTAGTTCTACACTGCTTTGAAGTTGAAATTTTTCGATTTTCACTTGTTTATAACTCATAAACCGCTCAATCTAAATTCCAATGGTGAAAACCACCTGTATTCGATTTCTTCAGACATTTAAAAAATATAATATTTTACAGGGTGTCCCCGTTAAAATAACGAAGTAGTGTCAACTTCCGGTATTTCCGGAAGTGCGGCCATCTTGAAAATATTTTCATTGAATTTCTCCTGATCACTTATCTCTGGAAATTTTTTATTTTGAGGTTCTAGGTCCATTAGTTTCCGAGATATAGCCGGTGGCCAGCCTTAAGCAGACACCCTGTATATAGGCCTATTAGGGCTTTCAGCTCATAAAGTTTGTGTTGCGTTACAAGAATATAATTTGAATAAACCAATAAGTAATCTAAACTAGAATACATACTAAAGTTAAAATACTTAATATACAGGGTGTCCCAGCTTATTCGAAGCGGTCTCTGTAGGCCAAACGATGGACTTTTTCAAAAAACTTTTTGAAAATTCAAGTACAGAATCAAAATTGCCATAATTTAAAATTATTTTGGTGTATACAGGGTGTCCCATATGAGAGTGGCATATCAAAGTTATGTTTTTTTAAATGGAATGCTCCTATGTTATTCCATTTTTAGATTGTCTGAGAAGAGAAAATAAGATTGGCTTTTACAGTTGGTGTTTAAATTCAGAAGTTTTTGAGTTATAAACAAGTGAAAATCGTCATTTTTCAAGTTCAAGGCCCTGTACAACGAAAACGGTTCAAGATAGAGAAAAACGGTTTACATATCCCTATTTTAACTTTTTATGTACTATCCTATGGTGTAGAAACATTTGTGCTTTCGTTGATTTTTTATTTGACGACGCGTGGAGAAATCTCAGAATTTTTCAAATTTTTTATCACCCTGTATGAACATTTCATCTACATCATAGGATAGTACATGAAAAGTTAAAATAGGGACATGTAAGCCGTTTTTCTCTATCTTCAGCCGTTCTCGTTGTACAGGGCCTTGAACTTGAAAAATGACGATTTTCACTTGTTTATAACGCAAAAACTTCTGAATTTAAACACCAACTGTAAAAGTCAATCTTATTTTCTCTTCTCAGACAATCTAAAAATGTAACAACATAGGCGCATTCCATTTAAAAAAACATAGCTTTGATATGCCACTGTCATATGGGACACTCTGTATACTCCAAAATAATTTTAAATTATGGCCATTGTGATCCTGTACTTGAATTTGCAAAAAAATTTTGAAAAAAATCAATCGTTTGGCCTACAGAGACCGCTTCGAATAAGCTGGGACACCCTGTATACTAATTAAATAAATATGAATCAAAACAAATAATTATCATCACAGAATCAGTCCCCGCTTATACCATTATCATTAATGAATACCCATTAAACCAGACTATAAACTTACAACTACCTAATATTCTACGCCCTCTTTACGCCCCTTTACCTAAGTTTCGCAATAATTTTAAAAATCAGGTTTATTTTCCATTATAATTTTTTTTTACTTTGTCTTTTGTTTCACTTTGGGTAGGACTCTTATTGAATTCGGGATCAGATTGTACCATTACTGCATCCAGACAAACTGACTGGGCTACTTTTCAGTAGTCTAGTAAAGTGCTCGTGTAAAGGTCTGGGTAAAGAGCTGTTGCGTTTTAGCATCCATGCTGAAACCTGGAATATTTTTCCTAATGACTAGAATTCATAACTAGAATAAATAAATTCAAAAAGCTTCTCAGTAAAACGTAGATTTCTTATTCGACGATTGGTTTCTAACGTCTAGATTCTGAAGCGTTGCATCTAGTGCACCTCCCCAAACAACCACACAATATATCAAGATACTTTCTATCAGCGTGTTGTATAGTATTATTAGGGTTTTTTTTTCGAAGATAGGTCTTAACATATTATAAAATATAGGAAGCAGTTTCCTTAGTCAATTGATTATATGGTTTCCATTTCAAATGTTTATCAATAATAATTATTGTAACTCCCACGTATTTTAATGAGTGTACTTACTCCTCTCATACAACAACCTTCTGGCCTTTATTAAAAGGTCGGGGAGGTTCGAGTAGGAGTTTCACCATGGTTTGGGTAAGGCGAAAAGTGTACCACCCCAACCCACCATACTACTACTACTATACTAATGAGTGTACTTTTTCGATTTTTGGGCTTCCATAGGGTCCTATTGAATTGCATTTCAGTGCGTGAATTTCTATCTAGTTCCCCAGCTGATGTACAAAATACCATCAATTTTGTCTTAGATATATTGCAGCTAAACAGACTGACATCCATACATTTTTTGATTTTTTGATTTCTAATTCAGCTTTTCGATACACCTTTTCCCAACTTTCCCAGCATAGGAGATGAAGTAATTTTTTTTGTCTTCAACATTGTATAAAAAATGTTATATTATTTAAAAGTACTTATACCAAATAAGGCCACGTCCCTAAGAACGCCATGGCCTGTTTTAGCTAAATTTAGAGCCCTTTTTGGAATATCGAATTTCACACAAAAGAGAATCTGTAACAGTTTTAGATATAAAAATATCTTGTAGCTTATTGGCGTTTCCCTATACAGTAAAAACGGTCATCCATTGTTCACCGCATGACATTTGTTAATTTTACAGTTTAGAATTTTGTGCCTAAAAATAATTTGGATAAAGCTATTGCTCTTTATTATTTGTAAGTGCGTATACAGTTGTAGATATTAGTGATGATCGACGTGGTAATAGTTAGAGAGATATTGGCAAAAATGCCTTGTATCTCCCAAATAGAAAAAAAGCAGGTTTCAATACAGTTCGATTCTCGTCCTGAAAAACCGTCTTGTCAAGTGTAGGGGTCTAGCGCGTTACGGTGAGCGGCTACGGAATTTTGCCCAGATTTACACGAGCGATTTCAAAAAGTATCTACCATTTGGATGAAAATTACTATGGGGGTATCTAGGCAACCCCCTCCCCTAATTGAGGGAAAATAATTTTCTTTCAATTTGATCCTTTTGTTAACCGTTAACCTCCAATACCGGCTGAATCTTTTGTGGTCACCGGAGATATCTCAAAAACTAAGCGTCGTACTGCCTCGGGTATGAAAAAAATTCTAAGGAAATTGACCCAAAAATTTCGTTGGTAATTAGATTTGAGTCATGACTAAATAAAAAATTTTAATTTTCTCAATTGAATAACTGAATTACCTACAATGCTTAATTAACTTTATAGGTACCTTTGATAAATATTTTGAATATACACTAATTGTGAAAAATGATTAGAAAATTCAATTTATTTATTTATTCGTGGCTCTTACGCCCCCTGGCGATCATTTTAGAAGCTCAAAACTATTTACCTACCAATTTTTGAGGTCACTCGCCTTAGAATTTTTTTTTGCCTGAGGCTGCACGACGCTCCACTTTCTGAGATATTTCCGATGACCACATTAATGACTCACGCGGTACTGGAGGTTAACGCAAGAAGCAAATTGAAAGAAAATGTATTTCCCTCAATTTTGGGTTTGCCTAGATGCCCTCCATTAATTTTCATCCAAATAGTATGTACTTTTTGAAATCGCTCGGGTACATCTGGACAAAAGACCGTAGCCGCTGAAAGCAGCGCGCTAGACCCCTACTTGACAAGAAGGATTTTGAGAAGGGGACTTGAACTAGGTGTGTATAAAAAACCTGCTTTTCTTCCATTTGAGAGATACAAGGCATTTCTAACACCATTTATCTTAAATATAAGTAAATCCGTGTAACTTATGTTCCGAGAGAATTATTATTTTTTTTTAGATGTTTTTTTTTTTTTTAATTTGGCCCCACTATTCTTGCGTTGGTTTATTTGAATTTTTCTCAGTAGGTATTCCATGCATTTAGATTTTTCCAAAAACTTTGCATTTCTTCATGTCCATTATACAGTATGACCCATTTGTTCTTGAAACGCCCTGTAGAATCTTAATTTATGGTGTGATTTTGAAAAAAATTCTTTTAAACCATAGAACTTGATAAAATATATTTTGGGAGCAAAAAGCGTCTCATTCCTATAAAATCCAGGGCCTACTAGATCAGTGTTTACTTGTAAAATCTCAAAAATTCATATTAGCGATTTTTTTAGAAAAAAACTGGGCACGCCACGGGATTCACCAGCCCTCAAAACGGTACTGTACCAAATTTTATTGGAAATGTCAGAGTAAAAATAATTTTGTAGTGTAACGCTTAGCACCCCGGCCCGTTGGTCTGTGGCGAAAAGCCACCGCGTGATCGTCTAGTTTCCCTAATTTCTCCTAATAGGACCGCTGTGTTTTCCTACGTTGTTTTTACCGTCGTCTTTACCGTAGTCACCCCTGCTCTTTGATTGAGGTATGCCAGGATTACTATGGCCGAAACGGATGCGCAAAAGAACCTATTGGGATTTTTCTTTTGTCGGAAAAGCGGGGAACTTTAACTGCGACTTGTTGTTAACTGTTGGCTTACTGTCGGTTGTCTAAAAGCGAGGGATGAGCGAGAGAATTCGTTTACAAGAACGTGAAATGGTGAAGTGCGAGATGGGCTGTGATTTTGCATAGAGAGTATAAAAAAGTGGAAAATGAAGATAGATATATTTCATATATCTTTCACACTTCTATCTATTTCAGATACCACTCTTTTGCACACCTGTGCTTTCTTATTATTTCGTTTTGCTTTTATTTCGTTTACAGACGACCCGGTATATTGCGGGAATGTCTTATTACTTCTTTTCGCCTTATTTCATTTACAGACTATCCGGTATATGCGGAAATGTCCGTGTATTACCTATTCAACGATTTTCCTTTGCTAATTTCCTTTTTCTAGATTCTTTGATCTCGTTTCAAGCAACTGCTTGAATTAATTTAGAAGACAACTACATTGGTTTCAGACGATCCGGGATATTGCGGAAATGTCTGACTCATTACTTATTCGAGTACAGGGTTGCCACTTCTCTTGAATTTTGATTGCGTATCTTTTATAAAATCGTTCCTTCCGATTCTCTTTTATTTAATGATTTTATTTTCACAGTTGATTTCCCTGGGAGGATGAATTATTTCACCTCCGTTTATTTAATTCATAACCTGGGTGATACTGTATTTAGTTATCACTTTGTATACCTTGTTGTTATTTGTCTTGTTCTACCTTTTATTGCACCCGTCGATGCTGCCTCGTCAGGCGACCTTTATGTCACATTTATGTTACCTTGCCCTTAGGCATTTGTCACTGTTATACCTGATGATTTACCTTACTCGTCATTCGAGTGCTTTTCTGATTGAAACCTTAATCAACTGTATTATTGTAGATTTTTCTACACACCTTAATTTATTACTCAGAGCATGTTGGCTCCGTTCGAAGATCTTTGTTCCTCAACGTGATTATTAGCTGACCATACTACAGACCACGACTCTTTAACCATTAATCTAGTTAATGATTGAAAATGCTGGACTTTTGTTTATCATTTGTGTTTAGGCTTGTTTACAGACAAATTACTTAATCTTTTGTATCGGCACCAACACACCGGTCCGCCAGTAACACGAGTACGTCGGCCTATCATCCCAAAGAGCGTAGATAGTATGATGAGAACATAATAATAACGTTTGTCACATAAGATCCAGGTGTGTATAGAATCTGGTTAGAAGAGATTCGGAAAAACGACCTTATAATGATGCTTTGGTTTCGGGATCTAAATTGGCTTTCCCATACTCGAGATTAATTTTGATTTGCTTTGGATTTTTTATTTGTGAATTGCGATTCATGATCCTAACTTTATTTTGATTATTGGATTTCCTGACATGTGAGGGCGTTTATTACACCTGGCAACCTTGCTTTGGTTTGCGTTACTCTGTCCTGCTCTGAGGGTGCTTTTGCCCTGTTGTACGATTTCCACTTTAAAGAGGTATACTCTTGTATTGGTACAACGGAGGTCTTCACCTGGACATCGAGGTGAATGCCTCCCCCAACGTTTGGAAATCGAGTACGTATCATGAATCCTAATTGAATATTGTAATGTACTTGGTTTTTCCTGATAATGTATGCGAGTAGCGGGTGCTACATCTGACAACCCTGCTTTAGCTTGATTGGTTCTAGTTATGGTGCTTATAATGCGAACGGCTCGCTTTCACTCTCTAAAATGTCGTATACTTTAAAGGGACAGCTTCCTGCCTAATATTTGTTTGATCCTATATCTGCACTAAGTAAACTCGGAAAATTAGGATGACTGAATTATTCCTAATCACAGGCCGTTTTATTTAATCCCTGACCTGGGTTCACTTTCTTCCTAGCTCTATCTCAATTTCCTATACGTGAATTATTTGTTGTTGAGGGATTGCTTCCTGCCGCGGACTCTTTATTGGTGAACGTGATTAAGTAGGTACCTACTAGGTATTTGTCGCTGATGCCGCCTAATTCCTAGCTGATTATTTTACTTGGTTTAAAATGGGATCTGCGCTCGTGGATTTGCCGAATCTGTTTGATTATTTATCTATGTGGATTTTATTTCGAAGAGAGATCTTCCCTAACTATTTTCTCATTGGGTTTTCCTGGGTTTAGGAGGGAAATTCGGCCGGAGTTCACACAGGCGTCATCTCTGGCTGAATTGTCGAGTTAGAATTGTGATTAGAAGTTCTGTTCGGGTGCCATTTGACACTAACCAAATTGGCAATGGAAATTCTCAGGTAGATGATGGAAAACTCAGCCGGAGTTCACATAAACGTCGTCTCTGGCTGTGTTATCGGGTAAAGAAGTGTGATTTAGAAGTTTGTTCGGGTGCGAGTTGACCCTCACTAAATTGGCAATGGAAATTGTTAGGTAGATTAAGGAAAACTCGCCGGAGTTCACATAAACGTCATCTCCGGCTGAATTTTAGGTTAAAGAAGGAGTTGTAGGCCGGAGTTCACATAAACGTCATCTCTGGCCAACAATTAAAGGGTTAAGGAGTCAGATGCGACCTGCTCGGAAGCTGATCTTCGTCTGTCTCGAGCAGCGGCAAGGCGTTTGCTTTTATAGATGCCGCAGCCCGCCTTCTAAACATCACGCAACAATGCATCGTGATTTATTTCTTAATCGTCTTTTCCTAATTACTGGACTTAGCGATTTGACCTCGCGGCTACCTCACTGAATTGTCCTAAACCTGCACTATCTAAATTTTCCTTCAAATCGGTCGACGCGTTTAGGTACTTCTCATTGTGTCTAGTTATTATAATTACACCGACTTAACTTTCACTTCGCGTTTACACCTGCTTGCCTTTTAGGGATCACGCTGTATTTCCGGCTGCCTTCCTTTATTAATTCGCCCTATCGATTGGTGTAATTTTAATTATCGTATTTAGTATAACTAACGAGTTACCATTGTATCTGCTTGAAGCCATTGTTTTGTTCTGATTTCACCAATATCTTCCATCCGGCGGTATTTTTCCGCCCGTTCTTGTATGTAGGTCAGCTCTTCTTTTCTTTCATCACGCGGGCAGACAGTGTCTTGACACAACGCCTGCCCTAACATCTGGCAATGGTTTATTTACCCTTGCGGTGGTCGCTTTCTCGACGGACTGAATTGTGGCTAGCTGGAGCGATTCTATTTTATGAATATTTAATGAGCTGACGGGATCGTTTACTTGATGTAACGGCGGGTGGCTGTGTTTGAATTTTCTAACAATTTTACCTTTAGGTATTTACGTACCTATATTCTCGCACTGTTTGCTTTTTCGATTTGGCTGTTTTAACGAGGGAGAGGGAAATAATTTCCTTATCATCCTACCTAGGTGCGATCCATTTCAGTAGTTATTTTTAAAAATTCATAATAATACTCCGAATTTTCATAAATTAATTTGAAAAAGGTCAAAAGCTATCATAAGTAAAAATTAAAATTAAAAAAAAGTAAAAAAAAAAAAAAAAAAAATAAATAAATAAATAAAAAATTATAATTAAAAAATTAAAGTACCTACATTATCACCAACTAGACGTACAATTTCTATTTTGTCTCTCTTGACCTTTTCGAATAAATTAATGAAAATTCGGAGTTCTATTATGAATTTCTAAAATAACTGCAAGATCCTTATTACTCTGACATTTCCAATAAAATTTAGTACAGTACCGTTTTGAGGGCTGGTGAATCCAGTAGCGTGCACAGTTTTTTTTTTTTTTTCTAAAAAAGTCGCTAATATGAATTTTTGAGTAATTTGAATTTTTACAAGTAAACACTGATCTAATAGGCATTGGATATTGTAAGAATGAGACGCTTTTTGCTCCCAAAATATAGTTTATCAAGCTCTATGATTTAAAAGAATATTTTTTTAAATCGCACCATAAATTAAGATTCTACAGGGTGTTTCAAGAACAAATGGGTCACACTGTATGTACCCGTAACAGTTGTATTTGGTAACACACTGTATCTGTTAGTCTTACCAAAGAAGATCAGGGACCTATTTTTCTGTCTCAGATATTTATGGTGAAAGTAATTTTTTTGATTTTGGCACGTTTATCACTTTTATAGAGTATTGGTCTTATTATGAACGCTATGCTCATAATAAAGCTAACAACAATAAAGTCAATTTTTTTTGTAACATATTTATGTGTGATACAAAACAAAAAATATGAGCGAATTTATTTACTACTATGGGCGATGATGATACTTATTAGAGTAATGATTGATCAAGTGATTCCAAAATAAAACCACATTACTCCTTAATGTGGCCTTATTTGGTACAGGTACATCATATCAGAAACAATATAGCACCCAGCACTTGAGGGAAGTGGCTAGTGGTTTTTTTTTTTTTATAGATGCTACCTATTATCTGACCCATTTATATCTTTCATTGAGATAATTTTCTATCAGTTTTAGAGTCTACCCTTTAATCCCAACTTTTTCCAAACGTCGTACCAAACGGTGTCAATGACTTTTGCCAAATCAAAAAATAGCACTAAACATTTCATTTTGGAGTCCAAAGAGCCTGAAACCTGATTTATCATATCAAGAACTTCGTTTTCTCTACTCAATTTTTTTCTGTATTCAAATTGTCTGTCTGATAAGATTCTTTACCTCTCCATACATTTTTCCAATCTATTATTTATACATTTTTCCAATATCTTAGCGATATTATTAATAAGTGATATAGGCCGATAGTTTGTCATCTGTGACTTATTCTCCGACTCATACACGTATAACTGGTATCACAACAGAAAATTTTAGAGCCTTTGGTATTGTACCCTTAGCCATAACTAAGTTAAATACGTGGTGAAGAGGAATGAGTATATTTTATATTTTTGAAAGGTGATGAACTTTTCCACCCCTCTTTCATGTTTTACTAATACTATAACGCTTTTTAATATACCTGGTTTATTTGATGAATATTTTCCTTAACTTGCGTAGATAACTGCGTGACAACAATATTCGTGAACAATGTGAAGTTAAAATGTCGGAACATTTTGTACATTACTCTTGTGATAAGTTAATAATTTCCTAATTTAAGCTCATTAGCTTAAAACAATTATCATTTTGTTCATAAATTGTAACCGCAACGACTCACATTCTTTCAGACTTCAATCATTTTTCTAAAATTAAAACAACAAAGGTGAATAATTTATGCCCAGACGATCGCGTGTTCAAGTAAATTACCGTAAATGTTGAATAGAATGACATCGACGTGAAAGTTCACGGTCGAAGTTGACAAAAATCATATTTATACAATGTACTCGTATTTGTAATTATTTGTGGATGGTAATAATAATTGACATCATAGCGCAATAAGCAGTCATTAAAACGAACCACGCACATTAGTGCTTAATCTTGTTTAATATAGAGATTATAAAGGTACGATCTCTTTGCTTAAGAGCTCATTAAAGGTTTTATAGCAACATAAATAACAATACGATTTATCAAATATGTAATCAAGTAATATGTTCTCTACTAGCTTGGCATAAACCAACCCTTAGAAATATGAACGTAAGTCTTAGAAATGGGCCAAGATTACTCACTAAGTCACGCTACATTCTAACGACTAAACTAATATCGAAGATAAGATTGACACACCACCCCTTAACTAAGCAAACTTGAGTGATTATGCTTATCATGAGTATATATGACGAAGTTTGCAAAATATTCTCCAAGCAGCGTGGTTAAATTGAATGATTTCAAAGAGATTGTGATATGAGTATGTGCACAGTGAATTAAATTATATAAAGATGAAGTGTCTTTGAGAAGACTATAAGGATTAGTAGCCTAACTTCTTGTGAGTATGTAGAGATTTCAGGTCTTCAAGGATTATAAAATAAGGTATTATTCTCGAGAAGCAAATAAACGTCAAACTTTACAACTGCTGGCTCAAATTACTTGGGCTAATATATTTCACCGTAGAATGTGATTATACATCATTATCACATCAATGATAATTTCAAAAGACTCCTTTATTCATAACATACCTACTCGCCTGACCTGAATACAAATTTGCTTTTACTTCAAACTGCCTCTACCTCTACACGACATAAACATTAAAGGGGTGTGTAATGATAAAGGCGGGATGTGTAAGTTAGTAATAATTATTTAATAATAATTCTCAATTCGCTCAATGGCTGTCTTATATTCTTCAACCGCTCTAACCAATTACAGAATAGCACGTCCAATAATATTCCTATTAAAAATAATTGCTTTGAGTCGTTCAGCAACTGCTAAGAGAATGTAAGGCCACGAGCAAAAAGTGAACCGAGTTCTCACTCCCACACATGATAAAGTTTGTTCTTCAATACGAACGAATGAAAACGTTTGTCAGATATGTGACCAGTTCAGTTGATAAAATAAAATACAAAATAATATGTACCTACACCACGGGAAATTCTGAAAGTTTCTGATGCAACCCCAAGAAGCTTAATACCGGATAAATCGAGAAACTATTACAATAAGACATAGATACACATCATTTTATGAAATTAATAAATATTAACAAGATAATTTTATCCTGAAAACGTTCTATTAGCCAGTTTAAAAAGTTCATATTATATCAAATATCCCACGTTGGGCGCCACTGTATAACCTTAATCTTACGATACAAGCCCAAAGAATCCAAAGAGCACAAACCATGCTCCGAATAGCTTTTTAACAAGTAATTACAAAAATCTTTGTCTCGTTCTGAAAATGTAAAAATTTGAGGTAGAAAATAAAAAGTACAAGGAAAATTAAAGGCAATGTAGCGTTATTATTGAACCCTACTATTTGATTAACTACGTAAATGAGGATTAAATCACTCCATCACTTTGAGTCTGCTGAGCTTCCTGTCAGACAATCATTGCTACCTCAACAACACTCAGCAAACGCCTTGTGTGGTACTTTTTCAGCGCTGATGTGTAATTTTGAACTTACAGCACTTGTTATGTAATGTAACGTAGAGGACCCGGGCCTCATGGTCTGTGGCGAAAAGCCACTGTGCTCGTCTATTTACCTCTGGGTTTCCCCTAATAGGACCGCTGTGTTTCTCTCGTTGTGTTTACGTAGTTACCCCTGCTCGTTGATTGAGGTATGCCAGGATTACTATGGCCGAAACGGATGTGAAAAAGAACCTACTATGACTCATTGTATCTCGGTTGATTGGGATTTCTTTCGGAAAAGCGGGGGATTTAACTGAGACTTGTTGTTAACTGTTGGCTTCCTGAGAGATGTCTAAAAGCGAATGATGAGCGAGATAATTCGTTTGCAAGGGCGTAAAATGGTGAAGGGCGAGAAGTGCTGTGATTTTGCATAGAGAGTACAAAACACTGGAAAGCGAATGATGAATCCCTTTCATGCATTTTTCAAACTCTAATCCATTTCGGATTCCACTCTTTTGCACACCTGTGCTTTCTTATTATTTCGCTTTGCTTTTTTTCGGTTACAGACTACCCGGTATATTGCGGGAGTGTCTGTCTGTTTACCTAGTCGACGATTTTCTTTGCCTATTTTCCTTTTCCTGATTTCTTTGATTTCATTTCAAGCAACTGCTTGAATTAATTAAAGAATACAACCATTGTGGTTACAGACTATCCGGTATATTGCGGAAATGTCTATCTGGTTTGTCGAGTTGCTAGCTTGGCTTGGATATCGAGAGCAGTGTTGACATGTTTGTTTTGATTTGCTACCTCCTCTTTACACATCACCCGAATGTCTTTCCAATTTGCTTTTTCAATTGTGAAAGTGGGGTTTTCCTGAATTGACGTCATACTCATGATAGTTGCTTTAACTCATTCTGTTTATTTGCCGTGTTGGACCGTCAACACCTATTTGCCCTGCGACTACCTTTTTGTTCTACCTGACCTATCAAGGCGATGAGTCAATATACCTTATCATTTCGAATATGACGTTCTCTGCAATTCGCAGTTTCTTGTGGTTATTGCTATTTTAAATGTGATGACCAACTGACCAAACTAGGCCGCTATTCTATAATTATTCCTCATGGTTCCCGTGGGCTTGCCTGGGTAATAATTGAATGCTGGAATTTTTATGAATACCTATATTGGAGCCGGTGGGTTTTATAATCGAGACCAACCATCGATTTCACCGTGGTCCAGGTTTTTACCCCTAACACCTGTTTAGAAAGCAGATAACTCAGTCCAGACTGGCAATAACATTTTATAATGCTGGTTAAGAATTATGATTAGAAGTTGGTTCGGGTGCGATCCGACCCTAACTAATTTTGCAATGGAAATTCTCAGGTTGAAGAAGGACAATTCGGCTGGAGTTCACATAAGTCGTCTCTGGCCGAACTGCTAGTTAAGAAGGAGTCGTTGCCTGGAGTTCACAATATGCCATCTCTGGACAACGACTAAAGGGTTAAGGAGTCAGATGCGACCTGCTTGGAAGCTGATCTTCATCTGTCTTGAGCTGCGGTAGGACGTCTGCTTTTATAAAAGCAGTCGCCCGCTTTCTAAACACGACACGTAACAATGCAACTTCTTGGCACTGCCTTATACCGTGATTTTATGTGTTTTATTCCTTATCATATTTCCCTTATCTTAAGACTTGGCGAGTTGACCTCGCGGCTATCTTACTGAATTGTCCTAAACCTGAACTACCTAAATTTTCCTTAAAATCGGCCGACGCTTTCTGTACCTTTCCATTGTGTCTAGCTATTATAATTACACTGGCTTAACTTTCATTTCGCATTTTCACTTGTTTGCTATTTCGGGATCGCGATGTATTTCCGGCTACCTTCATTTATTTTTTCGCTTTATCGATTGGTGTAGTTTTCACTTTCGTAGGTGGAATACCTAGTGACTTACTATTGTCTTTGCAAGAGGTTATTGTTTAATTTACAAATCTTTCCACCCGGTCGGTGGTCGGTATCTCGTTCACGCGGTTCGGGAATGTCCTTTCAATACCCTGCGGCAACATCCGGTGCTGGTGAGTTTCTACCCTAGCTCAGTCGGTTTAGAGGCTGGATTTTTACTAGAGCGAGAACTTTTATGTTATGAATATTTAATGTGCTGGCAGGAATCGTTTATATTGATGTAACGGCGCGCAGCTGTATTTTAATTACCTTTAGGCATTTACGTACCTATTCTTGCACTATTTGCTTTTTCGATTTGGGCTGATTTAACGAGGGCGATGGAAATAATTTCCTTATCATCCTAGGTGCGATCCATTTCATTAATATACCTAATATACCGAATGAAGGCTTGATGGAAATAACTATTTCATGATTTGGATTTTAGTAAAGTGTTAAAATTGCTTATATCAAAATGAAAGTTGAATGCTGATTCACATTACATTGCTTTATAATGTCAGTTTCTGCAAAACTGCGCCTACCATACCATCAAACACTTGGGCTTGTTTTCAAGGCCAAAACTACCAAAGTGGAACGATTATATCTCATCACAGTTAAAAACTCTTGAAAAACTCTTAACTAGGTAGATTTCCCATTTTTGATAATTTGAAAATCATAATGTTGTTGCTACCTTGTTACATTGTTATAACGAGTTCCTTTTCTCTTTATAGTTACTGAAGTTATTGGGACTAGGTATCTTTAACATAAAATGAATGTATTATTGTAATATTTCAAAATCTTCTGTCATTGAAACGAATCAAAATCTATGCTAGGTACTTTGTAAGAGAGAAATAATAATTATTTTTAGTTATTATATGAATTTCTGAATTTTTGTTGTTGAAACAGCAGATACTATCACCTTGAATATTCAGATATTCGAAATGTAGGTGTATTAATAATGTCGTTTCAAATATATTCTTGTTCTTGTTGCAGTTCTTGCCCAGTTTAGAATGGAACAGGATCCCATCAAGAAAGAAGAAAAGAAAGCCAAATTAATGAGAGAAACCATACCTTTCTACTTGTCGAAGTTTGAGAAATTGCTTGCTGATAACAAGGGGTTTTCGGTGGGGACTGGCGTAAGTATAAAATTAATTATGCAAAACTTTTACACAGCTGACTAGTAACGAACGGTCTTTGCATTGGCAGTTATGAAAATCATCATTAAACGAGTGTGTCAACTCGATGTAGACAGCGGTAAAAAGCAGAGAGATCTTGTCAAAACGAAACTTTTTTAATAACGTTTTAAAGAGAGAATACAGCAAAGAGGAAAGGACACAAGGCACTAGAAAACAATCGTAGAACAAAAACAAGAGATCTTGAGTCTTGACCCCATGACCCCTCTCACGATAGTGGTTGAGAAATCCCTGCCATCAGCAGCTAGCTAAATGCCGCTGTGTCATGACTTGGCGACACGAGCGAATGTAATTTCTGTCCAATCGACCGGAAACAAAACGATTAAATAAGATTTCTTGGCAAAGTAAAAAAAACTTATCAACTGTTTTTTTTTATAGTCGTTACATTATTATCTGAACAAAAAATTTCTCCAGGAATTTTAAGATCATCAGCATGCAGCTAACCAGAATCACGCTATGCTGTTTCTTGTTTACTCATGTATGAACTAGAGTCCCTCGATATACAAGAGTCTGGTCATACGGTCTGCGGCAGCCATGTTTATCCTGTTTCACCGAAAAAATGCATTGATGAGATAGGCGCTTAGCACTAAAACAATTAAAATACGCGTTATTTTGCATATTATTTATACAGTGATTTTTTTTTATGGTGACTATGGGAATGTTAAAGGATCTTGTAAAATCGTTTCCACATTATCTCTTGTTTTACCTTGATTTACTGCGTATTCTTCAAAACAATGTTAAATGTAGTCAAGTTCAAAAGTGAGGTTTTTCATTTATTAACCAAGCAACATTAACAATAAATATCCCTCAATACGAAAATGTAAATAGATATTTTATATAATATTATGCGATATTTAAAAAAAAGAGTTTTTATTACGTAAATAAGTACCTACCTACCCAAGTTTTAAAGCTTGCAGTAATAAATTTAAATATAATTGGACTCACGGACTAAAAATCCTAAAGGGTAATATACTGAAGGGTAATAAATATATAGTTTTTAGAAGTGAAGCGGTCAGGTTTGTTCTTTATTAGACAGGTTCTATGTAATTCGAGCATCCCAATAATACTAAGCGGAGTACTAAAACCATCTAAAATCTATTCAACTTCGCATTTCATTATTTTATAAATGATTCAGTAAAATGTTCATTATTCTTTCTAACTTTTGATAAAATATATCTGGAAGTATTAGATTAAAGCGAGTTTCTTTAATTTTATATTGAATTTTAAAGTATATTTAAATTTTTTTTTTCACTATTGCAACAATAACTAATTGCACAACGACCAGGCATTAATTGTAGCCTTATAGGTATATGCAATTCGATGAAAAAAATTAATTAGTAGACATTTTCGAGGCCGGCTAATGCTAATCTTATGGCACTCGCCGGAGCTAAAAGGATAAAAATGGCCGCCGAGGCGGCTAACCAATCAGAAACATGACCGCGTATGGCCAGACTCTTATATATCGAGGGACTCTAGTATGAACTAGTTTGCTTTTAGTGTTGACTGAACGGTCTGTTTTTATTAAGACCAAGTAGAATGAATCTGTAATATTCAGCAGATACTTCATCAAAAGCACGTATTAGGTATCAGATTCAATAAATACCCTATGATTAATCAACAATGGGGAGACTGTGGAGCTATTCAAAATGCAAATCGTTGTCAATTAGGGTTATTTCTGTATGCCAATAATGTTCTCGGGAACTGGGATTCGTATTGAACTGATATGATGTTGACTAAAACCAACTTCACTACCTACATAGTTACCTAATAATAATTAACACTTGAAAAAAGTGTAATTATTGATTTTAAATTTTTGTGGAAGATTTAAATTAGATTAAATTGAATTAGATAAGATTGAACATGTTTATTCTACCTGCAATAATCGACTCAACCTTACTGTTTTACGCTTTCTTCTCTACTCGAAGCAGTATGAGCTCCGGCCTATTTTCATTGTTGCTTGAGTTATGGCCACCCATAAAACCATACTTAATATCGCAGATCCTCCAGTGTTAACCCGGGGAATATCAAACAATTTCAGAGGCAAAAGCAAAGTTTAGTTCTCTCCAAAGTTTCAAGAGACGTTTGTTTCATGATAGCGGTATTTTATTGCTTGGAAAATTGAATTCTCTATCCTTAGGAGACATTTTAAGTGGTCGTATTCTTTTAAATGAAGACCAAAGGTGAAATACTATGTAGGTACTATAAAAACAGCTCAGTGACACTGCAAGTCTCATTGGACTCTGTATCTGAATCAGTTGACGAAGTTTACTGAGCGAATTCTTCGCCTAATCATTTATCAACACAATCTCGGTATGGTCTAGCTGGGTAAAAACTTGAAATGCAGGTCTAATATGTTCCATCGAACTTAATAAAAGTATAAAAAAATATTTCATTATCTTTGAATTAGAATCTGTTTTTATGAGAATAGTCAACTCATTAAGAAATTTTTTTCGAACTTTATTAACGTACCGAGGGTTGTAAGGATAGCAACGTTTGAAGTCGACATTGAATTTATTAAGGGCATCTGATCGAAGGCATTATTACTCTATACATATTAAAAAGCCAAAGTATACTCAAAAATCACAACAACACCGTAGGTAGGTAGGTCTTAATGAGTATAAAGACAATTAATAGCCTGTCGTATTGGAGTCGGGTTTTAACCCATCATCCTGACAGTTGTCAAGTCTGGAGCGCCCGAGAACCCAAATAAAGAGTTTCGACTCAGACAGCAACACACATCCAACCAGACTACCAAAAGCACGGACGGCCGTTTCGGTCTCATTAGACCTCGTCAGCGTACTATATTGGAGAGTCCGGAAGGATATGAATCGCTGTATGAATCGAAAACCTTATATGGAATATAATTCAACCGGTTACCAGTGATCTCGAGACAGAGCGACATCTATCAAGAGAAAACACAGGCTCCCAGTGAAACTCCAATGTGTATTATGGGTTGCAGACACTCCAGGCGCTACGAGACTGACATCAAATATGCATATTAAAAAGCCAAAGTATACTCAAAAATCACAACAACACCGTAGGTAGGTAGGTCTTAATGAGTATAAAGACAATTAATAGCCTGTCGTATTGGAGTCGGGTGCTTTTGGTAGTCTGGTTGGATGTGTGTTGCTGTCTGAGTCGAAACTCTTTATTTGGGTTCTCGGGCGCTCCAGACTTGACAACTGTCAGGATGATGGGTTAAAACCCGACTCCAATACGACAGGCTATTAATTGTCTTTATACTCATTAAGACCTACCTACCTACGGTGTTGTTATTATTACTCTACATTGTACATCAATTACATCATACACGTGGTGGCTTCAACTTGTATTGTTTGATTGGAGCTTTTTTACTGCTAGCTACAAATCTGAGAGGGAATTCGGATTTTACAGTTTATTCTCCGAAATATTTTAACGGTTATATTTCGAACACCTTCAGTAATGTTCTATACTAATATGAAGCTGTTTTAATTGTGTTTGCAGATAACTTGGTGTGACTTCGTCTTCGCTGTCTCCTTGGAGAATTTCGAGCACATTTTCGGAAAGAATGCCTTAGATCAATACCCGGCTTTGAAGGGCCTGAAAACACGAGTCTACAACATTCCCAGTATAGCAGACTGGGTGGCTAAAAGACCGGTAACTGAATCATAAATTAAAATCTGATATACTTAGGTTTTAATTAGTCACCGCTTCGAAGTCACTAGGATATAACAACATATCCGAAAATTGTTTTAGTTTGTTTCATGAAAATCAATTAATATCAGAACTCAAGAAAAATATTCATTCTCGTTATATGAATACCAGTGCGTATTATTATTGTAATTTTTTGATTAATTCTTGATTTTAACGTACCTACTTATAAGTAAATAGAAATTTCAATGTGAAAAGTCATACACTTATCATCCAAAGTATATCTTTTTAAATTGCGCTAGATATGGAAATTTCTTCACTCACAGATCTGATATTAAAACTTTCAATGCAAAATGAGCCCTTGAATAATAATTATTGACATAATAAAATCCAAATATCCAACAAGAAATTCAATATATGTAATATTATTTTTCAACGACCTTTTTTTTATTCCATACCTTATACCACAAATACATTTCCTCTAGGAACAAAAACGAAATGATCGAAACAGGTAATATTATTTTATTATTTTGCATTGAAGTTTTAAAAATCGAAAATTCTATAAATATTCCATAGAAAAGTAAACTACGTGAAACAACCGCATAATAAATCGTTTGTATACGATTTATTAATAGGTAAACCTTTTTGTATATAATAGGAATATAAAGTGCGATGTATTATTTATTTTATAAATAAAAATGCATGTGTAGATGTCTTATGGAGAGATATTATTGTAGAAACAATCAACTTAACATTACTAAAAATATATACATACAGAGTTGACTTGGACTTATCATCGATGAACTCTAGATATTTATTTTATGTTAAGGCTGGTTCACATTTATTGAATCTAAGATCAAAAAACAAGAAGCAGTTTCATCTAAGAGAAAAAATGCGTTGATATTGTGTAATGTGGAAGTATTTGCATTAGATACGATTATTGTGGCGCTCATAAGGTACCTAAGTAGTTTTGAAAATAATGAGTAGGTACCTAATTATGACCATGACGGTACCATGGTATGGTGTCAAAATAAGTTAGTAAAAAAGATCTCCCCGAAATCTCATACCGTGAAGATCATTATCGTGCCCAAACTGTGTGTTTTCTTTATTCACGTGCATTCACGAAAATGTGAACTAGCTTTTATATAGGTATAAACTCCAACTACTTGATAATATGATTTTTGATTTGTAGTATTTGACACGAAAAATTGCCTTTTACATGAAACTAAATATTTTAAAAACAGTTCAAGAGAAAATATGTAGAAGAAGGTATGTAATCTAAAAACACCTATTTACTTAGAAAATATATTATATAGTAGTACCTATATTTTAGATCCAATGACAAGAAAGCTTCTAAAGATAAATGTCACAAGAAATGTTTACTATTTTTGAGATTTATATTTTAATTAACCCAATTTAAAAATGTACTTGTATGAATTATACAGGTATATCGAATATACTGCTATAAACAATAAAAAGTGTAAATATATAGTTTATATCGAGTTTTTTTGTTCGTTGCGTAGGCAACGTTTTTATTGAATATAGATATTTTTATAGAAAAATTGTATGATAATTTTTCATTTCTCTTGTTTGAGGAAGTATTTGAATTTTTATTTTCTTACATAAATATTAAATAAATACTGAACATTTTTAAGTGCTGCTGCGTAAAATTCAAGTTCAGCCCTGCTTGATTGCAAAAAAATTGTGAGTAACCTATGCCTAAAAATTTTCAAGTAGAATGAAGTTTCTTAAATGAAGCAAACAATGACGAAAGGTAGTTTTAAAAAATTGTTTAGAATCAACATCTAAACCTCTGTACCAAGTTTTAAAATTATCGGCCAACTATGATATTACAGTTCTTTAATGCTTATTCCACAAATCCATGAATTTTCTCTAAAAAATGATCACAAATTATAGGACTAAAAAATTAAAAATCATCGATAATTTTTTTATCTTCTACGTGAGTCATTCTATCCAGGGATTTGCTTAAGTAGGTAGATATTAAGGTACTTTGAAATTGAATTATTTAAAACTAAAAAAAGTTCGGCAATAGATTCGTTTGTTCATCTTCGACCATCCGTCAATTTTTGTATACTTGCCTACGTGAATACATAATATTTTTTCAATTCTAGCTCTTTTGTGTCTCTTAACTCATATTTATGTGAAATAGTATTAATTAAATATGGAATATGAAATTGAGTTAATTTTTTATAATTTTGATGTTCTTGATAACCTAGTAGGTAATCTTTATTATAAATAAATGTGATAAACTCTATATCATAAGAACACATTCAAAAAGAGTTTTAGCGGTTACGGAGGAACGAAGACCGCGTGCGCGGATGGGTGGCAGTTACATGGAATAGGTGTACATACAGTGAGTGTGTCCCAGGATAAGCGAATTTATAGGTAGGGACAAATGACAAAAACTTTCGAATTGAAATTTGATAATTTGGGGTCCTTGCATGCTTTGATTTCTTGATTAGATAATAAATTTTGTCATAAGTATTTTCATATTTAATAAATCAAGCATGCGTTGACAGGGGTGTTTGCATGCCAGGCATGCCTTGACTTTTTATCTCCTGAGAAGGTAAAATACCCTTTTGCACAAAATATCGAAAACTTTTATTTAAAAAACGTTGCGCAGAATTAAAAATTATTCATGCATGCCGAATTTCATAACCTCGACTTACTTTTTTTTAATTTTTGTTTCAGATAAACCAGTCCTTCAGTATCATTTTTTTTTTTTTTTTGAAAAATTCCTATTGATAACTAACATCTAAAAATATGCTTGAAATCCTTAGAAGTCTAAAAATGAAGTCTTTGGAATTAATACTGAAGCATCCGAATCAAGGTATTTCCAAACTTTATAAAAGGGAAATGAAGAAATTAAATCAATAATTACAAAATTAAAAAAAAACAATAATTAACCCGGGAGTGGTCGCTAGGTGAGCATTTAGCTCACCATTGTCTTTAAACTGTAATTATTCTGTTACTTGAACTCGTACAATCTTGTCGATTTTTCTAGCTTAGTTTATAGCCTTAAGAAGAAACATAGAAAGGATTTTGTAATGAAAATCGGATAAATTTATTTTTTATTGATGCTTCATTCACCGCAGTTGCCGCTGCGCGAGCTAAACGCTCATTAGCGACCACCCGCGTCACTCAACTGCTCTTATGTTTAGGTCTGCTAGCCATATGCAAGGGTTTAATTTCTTTATCTGAAGTTCTTTGTTGTTTTTATGGTATTATGGTATTAGCTTAGTTAAGAATCGAATCAGTTTGTGTTATTTAATGTAAAAAAATCCTATAGTTATATACCGAAACAATTTATATTGGCAAGTTAACATTATTCCCCCTTATTTTAAAATACCTACAACAAATATTGCTAATACAGGGTGTTCGGTTATTGGAAAGCCAAATTAAAATTTCATATTATACAAAACCACATCATCAACATAAAAAAGAATAACTTTGTTCTGATCGGGCTTCATTCAGGAAATATTTCCAAAAATGTAAAACTAAATCATCTATAAATATTTTATTTTTTTTCAGTACTTAGACAGCCAAATTAAAATTTCATCAAAAATTTAATTAAATTTAAATTTTTATTTGTTTTATTAAAAAATAATAACATTTTCCAGGTAGGCTTTGTTTAGGAAATACTCAGCCAAAAAAAAAAGACAACGCCTGATCTGGAAATTATTTTTTATGCTTCTAATGTGGTTTTGTAAATTTAATTTTAGATGTCCGATCACCAAACACCCTGTATTGTGATTCAAAGTGCTTTTTATTGCACATTTGCTTGTTGATTTTACATGGGAGCGAAACGCTCGCTAGCGACCACTGGTGTTACAATTCACCTAGCGACCAATGCCGGGTTAAGGAAAATGTTGAAAAAATGTAAAAAGTTAATGTAGACTAATGGTTCTGGAATTAGGCATGCATGCATAGTTTTTAATTTTGAACGACTTTTCAAATAAAATTTTTCGTTTTTCACGCAAAAGAGGTGCTTTACCTATTCAGAAGACATAAAGGATGCTCGTGATAAAGCATGATTGATTTATTATACATGAAAACATGGTAAAATTTCTTATCTAATCAAACAGGCCTGCAAAATGGTCAAAATTCAACTCGAAATTTTTTTGTCATTTATACCTATCAATTCGCTTGTCCTGGGACACACTGTATATACCTAATTAAAAAATACTTATGCAGGATTGCAACTAATAACCGGGATACTACAGCTATACCTTATAAACTATTAAAGATGCGGAATCTATTAAATTAATAAAAAGTACTGGCTCAATTTTTTACGTATTATGAATCTAAAACATTTAGGACAATAATTGATGAAAAAACGAAAATCGACTTTTCTTATTTTAGCCATGTCTTCCTTATTATTGAAAATAAATGAATTATTATTGATTTCCATCGTCGATTATTTAATTGAACACTGTATAAGCCCCGCTTATACCGTCAGTGTGCCACTAACGTCATTGGTGTCCTGTTCTTTTCACACAAAGTAGCCATCGCTAATAATAAAGCATCACTCATCACTCGTCACCAAAATCGTGTAATTTTTCTCGAGCGAAGACATGAATGCAAGTAAATAAATAATAAAAAAAGATTGCACATGTGAACAATCAAATCTTGCCCCAGTCAATGACTACTGGGGATTTGCGTTTCAACCGAGCGGTTCATGAGCGGCTCGCATATGCATATAACGCTTTACAGTCAAATAGTCACCCAGCTTGGTCTCTTTAGACTGCATTGTATGATGAGGGACGTCTCTTTCGAGTTCATCTGATCCAGTAACTAATCAGTCAACTTGAAGTTTGAGATTTTCATGGGTATGTTAGAAGATCTTGTGTCTGACTGTTTTCCTGTTAGAGTTGTGAGAGGTCGGAGGAATAATGGAGATCTTGACTGGTACAATGACGACATCAGTAAGATGAGGAATATTTTGGACCTAATGGTTCATCTCAAACGGCATTTTCCTCATTTGGATCTGAAGGACAATATCGTCAGCTACAGAAATAGATATAGGCGTGCTATAATTTCAGCGAAGAAATGTGCATAGTATGTGACAGTTTCTTGGGACGTTCTACAAATCCACATAGAGATGTATGGAAGCTGATACGTCCCAAGCGTGGCCCTAGGCTCTCCGATGTACCTGGTGTATCAGCGAATCAATTCAAGTCGTTTTTTTCCAATATAGCCGATAAGCTTACGGCGCGTTTGGAACATACTGATGTCGATTTCAGGAGTTATTTGAGTGAGCTTTCTGAAGAACATGGTGAAATAAAATTTACGAGTCTTTCCTATAACGACGTTCGTGACCTGATGATGTCTCTAAGGAAGAGTCCCGCTAAAGATTATTATGGTTGCAATGCCAAGATTCTCGATTGTTTTTCCTTTGCACAGAAAAAGGACGATCTCAGATCCATCGAAGTACAGGCCGATTTCTATTATACTTGTGGTAGCTAAAATATTCGAAAAGGCATTGAAAAATAAAACTGTAAATTTTTTTTAATTTAATGAATTGCTTCCGAAAGTCTCGTTTGACAGTCTCGGCAATGATCAGCCTCATTTCGACAATATAATGATGGATTTAACGAAGTTGAATATGCGGGAGCAATATTTTTCGACCTTTCAAAGGCATTTGACTGTGTGAACGTTGACATACTGTTGGATAAGTTATACTTTTACGGATTCAAAGGTACGCTTGCGCTTATGAGATCTTATCTGTCGGGGAGGAAGCAAGCTGTCTACTATAGTGGTACTAGATCAGATTTATTAGAAAACAAGACGGGTGTTTCACAGGGATCCATTTTATCCTGTTTTTGATATGCGTTAATGATTTACCGGGTTATGTATCTGAAGCCTTACCCATACTATTTGCCGATGACACGATTCTGGTGACGAGAGATACTCAGCTGAGGAAGCTATCACAAAAAATGTAAATTTGGAACGGAATGAGGGTTGTTTACTTCCAACCGATTGTCCTTGAATGCTGAAAAGACGGTGAATTATTGCTTTTCTCTAAAGGATCTGACACAGTCGGGATTTTCTTCTACCGTTCGCTTTCTTGGTGTCAGATTTGACTCTGAGCTAACTTGGGCTAGTCATACAGATTGCCTAGCGCATGGTGCATCTCCTTATATTTTTGCCCTTATAGAAACATAATGCCGCTGGTTTGGAAAAATCCGTGTACTTTGCAACTATTCATAGTATATTGTCATCTGCAATATTGATGTGGGGTCACTGTGCCACTGTGGATAGAATCTTCACTTTGCAGAGAAAGGCAGTAAGCGCTTTGGACCAGATTGGATACCGTGACGACTGCTGGAATAGTTTTGCTAAACTGAGTATTTTGACGGTTCCATCCATATATGCATATCACTGTTTAATTTATGTTAAAGAACATATTTCCAATCACATGATTCACTCTGATGATGTCAGCGCTCGTCACACGCGGAATGGAAACAATATACAGGGTGTCCCGTAAGTAATGGTCCGTGGTGAAATGGGAGATTCTTGGTTTAAAAATATTACGATCTGACACTACTTGCTCTAACAAAATCTTGATAATAAAAAAGATACAGGGTGGCAAAGTTGAGACTTAAAAATTTGCTTTTCAAAATATCTCGAAAAATTGTACAGGTACGAACGTGAAACCTTGGGGATAGATGTTTTACGGTATGAGAAATCATAATTTGATATCCGTGTCGATGTATTTTATAGAGGGCGCCACTTAGGTCATGTTGACAACGTAAATGAACACATAACTTTTTTATCCTTCAGGATATCGCGCATTTTATTGTTAAATATTAAAACTACATCATTGATGAGAAAAAAAGGTATACCGGTTGTCAGTCTCAAAAGTTAGTGGTTTTCGAGATAATTGACAGTTAATGATTTTCTCTACTGATACTGTTCAGAATTTTTTGCTTACTGCTAGTAGTTGGAAAATTAAAAAATGCCGAAACATAATAATTTTTCAAATTCAGATAAGAGAGATATGATTTCTCTTTATTGTAAACAAAACTTCAATGGGCAAGCTGCGAAACGAGAATACCTGCCACGATATCCAAACAGACTGCAACCTGGTAATCGACTATTTCAGAATCTGTATAGGAATTTAGGTGAATATGGTTCATTTGTTTGCTTTTTTAATATGTCAAAGTGAAAAATGTTTAATTGCCAAAATGCTGGTTATTATCTCAACCTACTGCATTAAGATTTCGGATAATAAAAAAAAATAGAAATAATGCAGGAGATTATTAAAACGTGATTGTCTCGAAAACCACTAACTTTTGAGACTGACAACCGGTATACCTTTTTTTCTCATCAATGATGTAGTTTTAATATTTCACAATAAAATGCGCGATATCCTGAAGGATAAAAAAGTTATGTGTTCATTTACGTCGTCAACATGACCTAAGTGGCGCCCTCTATAAAATACATCGACACGGATATCAAATTATGATTTCTCATACCGTAAAACATCTATCCCCAAGTTTTCACGTTCGTACCTGTACAATTTTTCGAGATATTTTGAAAAGAAAATTTTTAAATCTCAACTTTGCCACCCTGTATCTTTTTTATTATCAAGATTTTGTTAGAGCAAGTAGTGTCAGATCGTAATATTTTTAAACCAAGAATCTCCCATTTCACCACGGACCATTACTTACGGGACACCCTGTATTTCTGGATTTCAATAGGGTAAATAGGGCTCGAATGGGCACTAACTATTACGGACCGACGATGCACAACAGACTGCCTATTATTATTAGAAATCTCCATTTGAAAGATTTTAAATTGAAGGTTAGGGACTTCCTGGTGACTCGTGCCTTTTATAGTCTTGATGAAGTTTTTTAACAGTTTTTGCTGCGCTCGGTGGTCCTGGTCATCTCCAGTCTCCATATCTCTGTGTTCTTTTCTGTTGTTGGATTTATTGTGTTGTATTGTTTTTTTGCCCATTTTGCTTGTAGGTTTATGTACATTATTTCTATTTATATTTGATTTTTGACCTGTTCCATAGCAGTTTACTGCTTTAGGGAATTAATGTTAGTAAATATAAAAACAATAAATATAATTCCTTAATCCTCGTTTATTTTGTGTAGTTAATAATTCTTATTTTCGTTAGGTATGTCGTTCTCTTATAAAGTTCTGTTTTTTTGTTGTCGATATTCTTGAAATTTGGTATGTGTTTATAAACTTATTGTAGTCTAAACAACTTATTTTAGTGAAATTTTTGCGAACATAAAAAAATTTAAATACCTACGTAATTTTTGTGAATTATTTTCACAGTTTATACTTATTCAAAAAGACTGCACGGAATTGAAGGAAACAAGGACTTGAACTCTATTCTAAAATTCTAAATTTTTTTGTGAATATACCTACCTGTTGTTAACGTTTGTCCTGAAACACACTTTAAATTACGCAGTTTGTATTTTCCTGACTTTGAGATAAATAGCCATGACTGGCATTTATATTAATAAATAAATATAAATATAACCGTAAAATAGGGTTGTTTAGGATATAGCCCCCGCTATGCTTTCACAAATTACTCGTACCTACATATTAATTCTGGTCGCGTAGAATTAAGTAATTAACCGTAACTGTAACTAGTGTCCAAACGGTTGACGGTAGGCACGATAATCATGCAAATGTTAGGCTTTTTCAAATGATGAATGAACGAATGTTCCAAATAACCCCCGGCGTCCTAATAATTACCCCATTTTACCGGTTCCTATCAGAGCACTTTAGGAAGTAGAAGTAGCGTACCTATACAATTCTATTCCATTAACATTTAGTTTAAAGACTGCGAAATTAGTTCTGACTTATCTTTTCAGATAATTAATTGAATTGGCAGTTCAGTTTCAATGTTGGCTGAGAGGTTTTAGTTTACTTCGAAATAAATTCAAAACGCTTCATATTCAAAATTTAGAATGAGACGTCTCTCTAGAAATTGAATTATGTACCTACCTATTATATCCTCCTGATATTATATTCGTGCTAGACTTTCTAGATTTTCACAATCAAAAGCTTTCCCTATAAACTCTTTAAAGCTTTCTTCTTAATTATAATTTCTTTTCTCGCCATTCTTTCGGCGTCAAATTACTATAAGCATTAGATTTTAAGTCAATAATCCTCTCTCCTGTATTATATTACTCCCAGAATAATTTGCCCCTTGTTATTTTGTCTCAATAATTGCAAGTCTCGATAATTTCCAAGACTTAAATAATACTTCTAACAATGTTATTATTGCAAGTGGAAATTTATACTCGATTCGTTTTCAAAAATTCTCCACCAAAACTAATGAAAAAATGTGTACCTACATAATCTACATCATTTTGTCCAATATTTTGTTTCGAAGATTTGAGTAGGTTAGGTAAATTGAAATAAAATTATGATAAAGAATACGGAAGCTAATATTTCCTCTCTTTCTGATCGGTAGCGATCTGAGAGAGAGCAGGCCATCTACTAATATAAATAATAATAATAATAATAATAAATGGCTATGGTGGCTATAAATAAAAACAACACAACAGCAATTAAAGTAAACCACTTACTATACATGGATGATCTAAAGATTATGACAGCTACTGAGAACCAGCTAGACCAATTGCTAAAAATTGTCGAGGAATATTCAACCGACATCCAGATGGAGTTCGGAATGAATAAATGCCGCACAATGAGCATCGTGAAAGGTGTGATACAACAGGTTTTAAAATGCAAAGCGGACAACATATCGAGGCATTGCAAAAGGGAGACACATATAAATATTTGGGAATGAAACAGACGCAAAGGGTTGATCAACGAACAGTGAAGGAAGAGTTGACCACAGAGTTCGTGAAGCGAATAAGACAGGTGCTGAAGACTAAACTCAATAGTAAGAATCTGTTCAAGGCGATTAACACCTATGTTTGCTCAGTACTGTGCTACTCATTTGTAAAATGGAGTAAAACCGATATCGATAAACTGCAACGAAAGATCCGGGCACTGATAACAAAGTCCAAGAGACCACCATCCAAGAAGTTCTATTGAAAGAACTACTCTACTCCGGCATGAAGGTAGTAGAGGATTTATAGATATCGGTAAATCGATGGACCAGCAAATAGAAAACCTCCGAAACTACTTTGTACGGCGAGAAAGGGACTCACTGTTGCACGATGTTATCTGCCAAGTGGATGACTTTACCCCACTCAGATTCAAGCAGGAACAACTACAACTCCAACATAAGTCCAATAACGAAAAGATGCAAAGCTGGAGAGAAAAACTATTGCACGGCAGACATCTGAACGAGATCACGCAGGAACATATCGACAAAGCGGCGTCGAACTACTGGCTGGTTTCTGGACAGATGTTCCCCAAAACGGAAAGATCAATAATAGCCATCCAAGACCAGGTTGCACCCACTCGCAACTACCTAAAATATATAGTAAAAGATCAGACTATCGCAGACAACAGGTGCAGATATGCATGCCCAGCATCAGAGACCACCCAACATATTACAGGGGGATGCCAGACTTTCGCCCCCACCGAATACAAATTGTCCATCAGGATATATCACTTAAACTACAATTGTTAAAGAAAAAAACTCAGTACTACAACTATATCCCAGAACCTATTCTGGAAAATGACAACTTCAAGCTGTACTGGGATCGCACCATCCTAACTGACCAAACTGTTGTACATAACAGGCCTGACATTTTTCTGGTAGATAAGAAAGACAAGAAAACAACGCTTATTGAGGTTTCCATTCCCAATACCAACAACCTGAATCAAAAGCACGCTGAAAAGATCGCCAAGTACCGACAACTCGAAGTAAGATTGGAAAGGCAATGGCGGATGAACACCGTCACTACGGTGCCAATCGTCATCGGATCCACTGGAGTGATCCCAAATAACCTGCTGAAGTTCATCAAAGAACTAGGACTCAACGAACAGCTCTACAGGGAAATGCAAAAAGCAGTTGTTACGTGCTACAACACGGACCGTCAGGAAGTTTGTAGGCCACATAGAAGATCATCACCATGGGCCAAGTCCAAATCACTCCATGGAAGATTTCCCCACTCTTAAGAAAATGCCGATAAAGACGCCTTAGTGCGCTGGCTTAGGGATGTGTTTCTTTTTGGATAGACAGAGGACTTTATTCACGCCATCCAGAACCAAGTCATAGAGACGACCAACTATGAACGGTATATTGAGAAGAAGGATGTTGTAGATCAGTGCAGGATGTGTCTTAGAGCATCAGAAACAATTGAACATATAATATCTGGATGTACAAGCCTTGCAAATTCGTATTATCTTCATAGACTAACCGCTGGCATTGTAGGTACATCAGGCAGTTGCAATCGTGTATGTCCTACTTGGGGAAGAAAACAGGTTGCCCTACTATGAGTGCAAGGCAAGACCGGTACTTGAAAATCAAACCTTTAGATTATACAATTGTTTATCAATACATACTGATAAAATAATACCACCAAACAGAAAGGACCCGGTGCTCCATAATCTAAGAGAAAGGATAGCATATCTCATTGACATAACCCACCCAAAGATGACTTGGTTATATTTATTTGGAACATGTGTTTTTCAGATATGTAAATGAGCCTGTTTTTTTTTTTTTGAAAAAGGAGGGTAAATCCATTATGGATACCCATGCATTGGGTTATGTGGGAGTCCCACCCACTAAAACCCCCTCCTTTCGAGGGCTGTCTGATTCTTGGTCACCGGAAGCACCTCAGCCTCATGGGCTTATTGTGCACCAAATGAGCCTGTTATATCTACATTAATCAAATCATTTGCCTCCAGGATCTGACTCATCAAAGTAAATGGATAATAGAGCTGCAGATCATCAGCATATATGTGGCACTTATATAATGTAAAGTTCTTGTAAAATTGAGACGTGTATAGAGTACCTATAAAAGAGGACCCACAAAATTCCCCTGTGGAACCACCGACTTCAGAGACAGACTCTGCGAAGCAGACCCACTAAGGGTGACTCTTTGCTGTCTGTCTGTTAGATATGATCTCGTTAAGTTTATAGCATCAGTAGAAAGCCCAAGGTGATAAAGTACATACAGAAGAATCTCATGGTTAATCATATCAGAAGCCTTAAAATAGTCAATCAGTATCAGAGCCGTTAATCTGCTATCATCATAAGCCTTTATTATGTCATATACGATGTCCAGTTAGGCGGTTGTACAGCTAAATCCAGGTCTAAAACCTGCCTCAAAGGTAGGATGTCATTTTCTCCGATGATTATATTCCCTAATTTGAGATTCCGTCATTTTCTCCAGGACTTTCGATAGCGTTCGATCTCTATTTAGTATAGCGACTTTTTAGTTAGTTCTTATTCCTGGCAGCTGATCTGGGACGGTTCATTGCATGTTACACAGGCGTTACAAGAAAATGTCTAATTGTTTTTTATTTTAAACAATACTTTTACACGTTTCTTCTCTTCTCACAAGACAGAGGAATAGACAGGAAAATTATACAAACTCTAACTGATACCTCAAACGTGTGTTTACTTAATTGTTGCTAATCTTTAATAAACAATTAATTAATAATTGGATAAACCTGAATAATACGCTTATGCATTTGTGTCTTCAAAGCTCTAAACCGCATAGCCAACTAAGGCCGATCGCGTACTTATATGTAGACGACAGGTTGCAGACACGCCATGACATTCAAAATGTCATAATAAAAACTTGTACTTCGCCCATATAGAATATGGGCTTCCTTTAAAAATTCAGTACCCATGGAAATTACCAAGTTTCCTGGGATACAATGCAGTTTCCTAGGAAACTTTATTGCTCTAAAAAATCAGAGAGGCTCGGATCCTTCTTAATATTCACTGTAGTGTTTTCACTATATTACCTTTCCTATGCAACACAGTGTACGACCCATTCATTGCAGCAATCGGAAATGTCTCTTGGGAGCAAGCACCGTCCTGAAACATTTTGTGGGAGACAATCTCTTCAAGTTTGCAGCGTGTCTGCTTGGTGTGTGAATCGTCATTGTAATCGTTATGTTGTAAATGGAATGACATGTCGTGGACATGTCGAAAACAAAATGTCGAGAAAGTATCTGCAATATAAAGAGACGTCCGAGAAAAATGATACTAACCTTCCGTACTCTTATGCAATAAAAATCTGGCAATATCCAGGTACTCTATCGGAAATTACACTGAAACGTCAATGGCGTAACTGGTTTAGTAACTGGTTATTTAAGGTATAGTGCCTATATTCTCTGTCCAATAATAGTCCTGAAGAGATATTTTGCTGCACAAATTGTGAGTGAGTCTTGGAAACCCAGAAGACTGGATAGTTTTATGGATGGATGACTTTTATGAGAAAAAGTTGGTAAAAACTATGTGTGGTATAAAACATATTATTCTCTTTAATTTCACCTTCCGATAAGCCATGCATTTTTCCATGTTTAGAAACAAAAAGAAATGATAGGTGGAAGAGCCTGGTGAGTAAGGTTAAGGATGAAGAAATTCCAAGCATAATTCTAAGAAATAAAATCATCGACCGATTTTCCATTGCTATACATGAACCCAAAATCGTCCAAATTTTGACAGCCATATTCTGAAATATCCCGTCAAATGATGCTGTGTAAATTTTTAATCAGTGGCGCTTTCTGTGGTTAAGCCCGGGTACTAATTAAATTCAGCTCTCGTAGTATGGCAAACTCTCACTCATAATTTTTTTTTTATTATTATTTTTCATTAACGTTCTATTCTCTTACAATTTGTCTTCTAGGGTAATAAGTAACACACAAGACTACTGGAGTTATATTGTGAAAGTGTCATCTGTCTTGTGGGGAAAGGTTCCATTGAATCCTTTCCATACAGGGTTCACTTTTGTGTGAGACAAAATACATACAAAGTCAATATTAGGTCCTAATATGGACTGACATCTTTTCTTTTTCAACACCCTTCTTTTCGGTTTATTTTTTTTTTTAGGTTTAAAACTCGATAACAATAGAGTTTACCCACTACTATAGCTTCAAAATTTATTAACCGCAATATTAACTTTTCTAGTGTATTCATTTATAGATTTCTCTGATATTTTTGTTAACAATAAGCCCACAATTTGATAATTGGGTACAGATGGACACTTAATGGCAGCACTTATTAATGTACGGTTTTATTAAACCAGAAAAATGTTAAAGCAGAACCTAAGGGGTAGAAAGTAGTAAGGCTTGATAAAATACGGTATAAATGTGTAGATCTAGACTGTTAATATTAAAGATAATTTAATAAATGTTAATCACCATAAAATTCTGTTATTGATGTAACTTACCTGTAATTTTGTTGAAATGTTTTGAAAATTATTGTTAAATAAAGTCAACGTCAAAAAGATGTTATTTTTTTTTATCTTCTCCTATTAACCCCGGTCCAGACTTAGTAACATTGCTAGGTATATAACTTTGTTATGAAACTTTTTTTTTAGCAAGTCCGGATCGGCCTTTAGATAACAAACCAATAATTATTATTGGTCAGAGGCTGTTTTCATATTCGTGGATAATAGCCATTATTCGCGAGTTAAGTACTATACTTTATCTACGACTATAATTGAATTAAGAAACTATTCAATTTATAATAAAATTTTTATAACTTTTCTGCTTATTCGCATGCATGGGAAGTAATAAACATCAAGATTAACAATAAAATTTTATTTATCGATATATGTATAAGCTTAGGAACAAGTATTAAAATAAATATATTCTATACAATCCATATTTTACATCAGTTTAAATTATCGTACACGAGCACTTACAATTTAAAAATAATAGGTAATGTTTAATAACTAAATTAAAGGACGAGTCTATGCAATTTTTATATTTTGCGCCTTTTGTGCACCTGTTACCTAAGCACTTACTAAGAACTCAGTCATTTATGCCCGATTACAGCGTATTTTTAAGGCTTTTTAACTACTCTATGTAGAGTATTATTATGGTGCTCTAAATTACAAGATCACCATTAGTTGCAACAATATTTGCCACTGGATGTGCGAGTCTCACTTACTTAAAAATATGGTGAAATTGGGCATTAGGTGCTATACAATTATTGAAGCAAAATTTTAAAAATGTTTTAAAAGCTTAAAAGCAAAAACCCATATGGTATTCTGAATTGAGATCCAAATTAAAGTTTAAATGAGAAATATTTTGAAATATAATACTGCAGTATGTAATCTCATTGAAAATCTCTGACATGAAAATATAAAATGTTTAAAATGAAGCATCTTAAAATCTAATACCACAGACAAATTAACATGGCCTAAAAAATTGTTCACGATAAGGTTATAATAAGGATAAAAGTTATACAACAAAAATAAATATAAAAACTCAGGAAAGTGTGAATGAAGCGTCTCTCAAATGGTGTACCTAAGGTAAATAATGATTATTAAACGGTTTTAAATATTTCGGTTTTTCAGTGAAGAATGATAGCGTATACATAAAGCAATTAAAGTTCTGAATATGAAGGCATTTATCCATAACGCATGAAAATTAAGTGACACGTGGTAATAAAGTTCTCCAAACGGCACAGTTCTTTCACACCTCGCAGTTGATCCAATACCTCAAAAGTATCGTACATATTATATCAAACCGTAATGTAAAAGTACGAGATGTAGATAATCAATTGACCCCAAACCAGAATTTATTTAAGAACCAAACCAGATATTTAAGAAATTGTATTTTGTATTTTTGATGCAAATTTTCGTGCATTTAAAATTGTTGACGCGCAATCTCGAGAAAAAAATTAAATTTCTCGAAAACAAAGCAACCTAATGGGAAAAATCTGAATTGGTATTGACGGGGACATAAAATGCAATATTTGGCTTTGGCTATTTTGAGTATTCGCAGGCCTAATAAAAATAACTGAAATTAATATAATGTTAAAGGATCTATGATGTATCATCTCTTAGATCAAGGATTTACCTCGATGTTGAATAAGTTATAAATAAAAAAAATACATTTTACCAGCATTTACCAGCATTTGGCTTAAGTTAACCAAATTTTGTCAATTTTTCGTCAAGGACTTACCTCAATGATGAAAAAGTTAAAAATAAAAGAAATTACATTTTGCAATTTTACTAGCATATTGAAGTTAACCAAATTTTGTAAATTTTTTATTATTTTACTTAAAAATTAAAAAAAACGATCAAAACAAATTGAGAATGTGGCTTAACTTTTTTTTAGTTACATTTTTTTGGTCTTTTTAATCTTTTTTTTTTAATTTTTAGGAATAATAAAAAATTGACAAAATTTGGCTAACTTTAATATACTAGTAAAATTGCAAAATGTAATTTCTTTTATTTTTAACTTTTTCATCATTGATGTAAGTCCTTGACCTAAAAGATGATACATCTACATATAATATTATATAAAAATATTAGATTTGTTTTGGCTGTTGTAGGTAATTATAAAATATTGATAATTATGTTGGGATAGCAGCCAATTAAACACGCAGGTTTTCTCTTTTTTCTTTTTAATTAACCCAAGCTTTCGAGCTTTTCTTTAGCTCTTCATCAGGGGTACTGAAAAGATTAACTAATTTTAATATTTTATTTTAATGTTAATCTTTTCAGTACCCCTGATGAAGAGCTAAAGAAAAGCTCGAGAAAAGCTGATGAAGAGCTTTTCTTTAGCTCTTCATCAGGGGTACTGAAAAGATTAACATTAAAATAAAATATTAAAATTAGTTAATCTTTTCAGTACCCCTGATGAAGAGCTAAAGAAAAGCTCGAAAGCTTGGGTTAATTAAAAAGAAAAAAGAGAAAACCTGCGTGTTTAATTGGCTGCTATCCCAACATAATTATCAATATTTTATAATATTATATTGATATTAATTATTTTTATTAGGTCTGCTCAAAATAGCATAAACCAACAGACAACGACAACAATAATAATTATTGTACCATATTGTAATATTTACACCATGCGAGTACTGACTCTATGCATAGGCGAATAACAATAATTGATAGTTTCCATGGTAAATTGTTTAAATGGAATTGTTTGTAACAATATCAACAATGAAGTAGGTATCTAAGGTAACTTATTGAAATAGAGCCTAACAATTTCCCTATGCCTATGTATAATCGTTCAGTATTCAACGTAATCGTACAGGAGAATTATTTGCTTATGTCAAGAGACCCAGTACTCGCACAGTACACTAAAAATTATTCATAATAAATGAGGATGACAAAAAAATGTTGTCTTTTATGTCCCCTTCAAAATCCATTTCGATTTTTCTTCATAAGTTTCAGAGAAATTTCATATTTTGTAGAGGCTGCGCACCAACAATCTTAAATGCACGAAAATTCTCTGGCATCAAAAATACAAAACTTGCAATTTCTTAAATATAAAATAAGTCAAAAACTATGATATGTACGAAAAAATTACAAAATACTATTTTTGAGGAAATCGCTCAAGCTTATTTCTTCTAATAAGTATTTTTTGATATATCGAACGACTAACGAGTTATTAGCAAAAAATACCTTTTTCACCAAATAAATGGGTTTTTTTTGTGGGGGGAGGGAGATACGCTACACCCCCAGAACTGATTTTTGTGGATTTATATTCTATAACCCCATTCACTAACAATTAAGGACACTAAAATTAAACTCTCAAATTTCGTAGGATACAACACAGTGTATGCACAGAGGTCCGCAAAAGCTTCCTTACTGATCCACAAGGTGTTGAAATTAAATGAGCTTTTTTTTTATTTATAGCTCCTTCAGTTTTTGAGATATTTATATTTAGCTCAAATTTGGAATATAAATTTTGTGGTAATTGTGGTAGTGAGAAAAACATAATATTAGGTATGTAGTTCGTCTTACTTAACTTCTTTTTTGTAAAACGACCGTCTCAGATAAAAAAAAAACTTACTTTCTGCCTCTAGGAAATCAAGTAAATTATTTACACTCACTAATTTGAATTTAAATAAGCCATTGTCAACTAGATTTTCTATGACTTGATTGATTTATTGTCTACCATGTTTACCAAACTTTTTCACAATCTTACAATATCTTGCAATCGCAAGCTTACAATCAATATCTTTAAAAAATGTCATGACCTTGTGATAATGCGTATCAAAAAACTTAAAACTCCTATTTACAATGCTTTGACAACCCATTACACATTTTTTCAACACACTATTGCCCGTATTCACAAAGCGTTCTGGTCATGTAATATCTCGAAAATAATTAAATAAATGGGATGGAGATATACAATTTATATGCAAACGAATGAAATGGAGATAAATGATTACCTAATCATTTTGGAAATAATTATCGTTTGTGAATACGGGCGTATTATATAGATATTAAATTTATAAAATTTATAACATCAATTTCTACCTTGGCAGGTTCGTTTTTAAATTTTCACTCAAAATTGTGATTTAACAGCCAAATACGATATTGTTTCTTTAGTTTTGAATATGAGATGTAACACAGTTTATATGAAATCAAACTAAATAAATAATTTATTCAAAGAGTTTAACGAAATAATATTCCCATGTGTCACGAAATTTTTATGGCACTACACGTACTTAGTATGTATGTAAAAATTAGAAGAAGACTGAGAAATGCAAGCACGTAAAAATATAAAGCGATCATTGCACGAAGCCTAATAATCCATTAACCTAAAGATATCACATTCGGAATCATTAAAAATCAAACCAGAATTGCATTTATGCAATTTGATTTGCTTTCAAATCGATAGATTTTCTCGATCTTATCGACCTGTATATCATACTCGACCTAATTTCACCTCGAACGGAACCTCGAGTTGATAAACTTCGTCGAAAAGATTCTCGATTTGGCACTGTTATATCTGCTGAACACTTAGAGCGCCTGAAAAGAGATTTTGTAATTAAAAGTCAAAATAGTACTTAGACAATAATACAACTTACGACTTAATGCATGGCATGTCGAGGAATTTCTGATTCGCTCCAAAATTTTCCCCATCTTGTAACGTCTGTGGCAATTCCTGATCCAGAGTTTCAGGCAGTAGCAACGCCAGCATTCCTCCAAATATTCCCAAAACTCCCAGAATAAATAAGGGCAACGAAACTTGAACATTACCCTAAAACGGAATTATTAATAATTTAGGCCTACAAAAGGTTTATGTGTATTATACTTACGAGATAAACTACGAAGGGTGCTAATATACTGGCTACATATCCCATGATGTGCACCAGTGCAACCCCCTGAGCTCTTACAACAGTTGGAAGTAGCTCGGCTGCATACTGCAGTCCTATGTTATACGTGATGTTCACCGCAAATCTACCCATGATGGCTAAAGTCGCGGAAGGAATACCTGTAAAAATTAAAGCGTTGCCTTAAAAAAAGAAAAACTGAAGCAGAATTGTTGAAATCGTGTTACTTATATTTTAACATCTTAGATATAGGGCCAACTGTAAAGAAAACTGATTCCGCAAATGTTCAGTATGTTCAGTAGTTCCTCAATTTTTCCTTCTATTAAATTAAGCAACATTTACTGCTAATTTAATTTTTTTTAGCGATAGGTAATAAAGCATTAGTAAAAAATATTACATCATGGCTGCAGCTCCCAAGGTATTAAAAATATTATATTTTTGTAGCAGTTGAATAGGTTGAGATAACGCGTATATTAATTTTATATTGAACATTACATCAGTCATCGCTTGCTAAAAGAAATGGGCTCAAAGTCAATATTTATTCTATATTTGAATGATAACTAGGGCATTTTAGCAAAAAGGTGAACATTTCTGAATAGTGATTGCTTGATGATGAGAAAAAAAAAATCGAAAGAGCGTAGAAGAAATACCAAATACATATTGAGGAAAAACCGTCCTTAGAATGCACCCTTTCCCAGACTTCGACCTAAAAGTTGATGTTCAGATCCTATTTATGTTTATTAAGACAACCTCAATCATTTTCTTCCAGGACGGCAATTCTCGAGTTCGTGGGAGTCGATTTACACGTGACAGTTCACATGAAATTTTTAGTACTGTCAGTTACTGTCATCAATTTTTATCTAGAGAATAATAATAATTAACACAATTCAATCATGAAATCACAATGAAATTGGTCGAAATCTGAACAGAAGCTTGGCAAAATTTCAGGTGAGGTTCTCGCTGTCGACGAGTCGACGGTTCGAGTTCACGCATGTTCAAGAACACGCTCAACATAGTGGGGAATCTAACGCAAAGTTTGCATGGGAACGATCTCCGGTGATCGTTCCATTCCCATGAACTCGAGAATATCCGTCCAGGTTGTTTACTTTTAGGAAAAGAATTGCGGGATCAGCCTTGTAATACAGAACTATTAACTTTATAGTTAAGTTGCAATAACGTACTCTTTAAATTGTTAATGATTTAAATACACAGCACTCTTTCTCAAATTTTACCTAAGGGTACAGCGGTGGCCAGCAAACTAAACACTCCTCCGATCACCATGGAACCGCAGGCAAGCCATCTACGTCCCCATCGGTCCAACACTAAAGTCAGGAAAGTGTCAGCCGGGAACTCAGTAAAACTGGCAACGGTGAAGGTGAGGAAGACATCCAGTCCTAGTGAACCGACATTTCGCACATGTCCGTCAAACACTAGTGATATTGCCATCCACATCAGGATCATGACGATAGTCGTGCGACGTAGCCTTGGACTCCGGAATAGGTCCAACACCGTGTAGGTTTTTGACACGTCTTCCTCCTTCTGAGATTTCAGGCACGACAGCTACAAATTATGATACTGATTAATTAGCTCTGATATTCATAAGATGTGAATGAGAAGGCGTTGTTTCTGTCATTTGTAAAATAGTGTAACTAGTATTTTTATGGCCGGCATGAATGATAAAATAGCCAAAAAGTGTTGATTATTATAAAGTCACATCAATGATAACATTTTACAGTCTTTTGCTTTTGGTTTTCCTCTTTTGTCAATTGCTTTTCCTTATTTGTCAAATGAGTTTCTTATTTTTCTATCTATTAATGATTATGATTATAGTCATTGATTTATCAATCAATTTCCTTATATGTCAAATCAGTTTCACTTTATGTCAATTGCTTTTCCCATTTACTTGCAGTGACAGTATCAGAATATTGGAAAAGCATTTATTTTGATAAAAAAGGAATCTCATTTGACAAAAGAGGAATTTCAATTGAAAAATCACGCATTGACGTTTGATAAATGGGAAAAGCATTTGACAAATCAGGAAAAGCAATTGACAAAAGACGAAAACCAAAAGAAAAAGACTGTAGTGTTTTTTTGTTTTTTACAATAATACTTCAATGGGATTTTTTTTTTATTGTCATGGCTGTACTATTATGCATTTTCCAGTTTAGACTGTACATATTGTAGAAAAGAAACATTTTAGTTTCCAACATTAACAAACTTTTAAAAATAGAAGCCTTCTGTAATGTCAAAAATGTTTCGATTTAAAAAATGTTTCCAAAAATCGTACAGCAGCCGAACACTATTAGACCTTGTCTTTGTTGTATTCAAGTCGTTACCAAACCTACCTTGAATTGAGAGTATGTTTCTTCTTTAACATCAGTTTTATTTATTCTTTGAAATTTACGCAATATTAGGATAGCTTTATCTATTTTTCCTTGAGAAACCAACCATCTGAAATTAAAAAAGAAATATAATACACACATTATTGAATTTTTTTGTAAGTCCGACGAGCAATAAAACTTTCTTTTTTTTATGTATTTCTTCATCAAACCCTTTCCATGAAAAGAAACTCTTAAGAAAGCTGATGATTGATTATATTTGTTCAAAATGTCTCTGGAATTAAAATTTCGAATAACTTAACCAATAAAAAGATTTTTTAACATCTTCAATTTACAGCAGTGGATACTGATTTTTTTTTTTTTTTTTGAAAGTTCAACTCCTTAACAATCCTTTTGCGAGGGGTATCCTCTGTTGGATATGCCAAAGAGGGCATGACAAAACATATAAGCCACCATGCACGACTAACAATTTATCCACCATTGCTCATATCGAGTTGATACCTGCTTTCATAAATGTAGGTACTTTATAAATTATACACAAATCCAGCTTACCTGGCTGATTCAGGAATGAGCCATGGAGTGAATATAGATATAGCCAAAGGAACTGACGTTATGTAACAAAGTATCCTCCAATCTTTTACAAAATAAGCGATCCAAGGAAGAATTGTAGCAGCAAACGTGAAGAAGATCGCAATGGACATGTTAGCTACAAACGTCCTCCATTTGGGACCAACGTATTCAAGCACTGAAATAAATTAATGGATAAAATAAAAATTTAAATCAAAACGACCGATAACATTTTTCTGGTTACAATGAGCACAAATAATCCTGATAAATTTGACAAAATGGAAAAGAATTTTATCAGTAATAGCGTTAGTCAAACATTTCTTACTAGGCTTAAACTAAATTGAGTGAAACCCAATTCTCTTTCAAAAACTGCGGGGTCCTTTTGGAGTAAAATTAATTTTTCAATAATCAATAATTAAGGTACAGGGCACAGGATTTGCCTGGTCAGCATTGACGTTCCTTAATGACCTACATGCAAACTATTATTTCTGATTTTTTCATTAGAAACCTTCGAGTGTCCCTGGCTCTCCCAATAACATCCCTTAAAATCTGGGAAGTAAAGCGCCATTTTAAGACAATGTGCATGCAGCATATCTAAGTGGCTGTTTTTTTTTTCAATAAACTTATGAATTAATATACACTGTTATTAATGTCAATTAAGTGTGCACCATAAAACAATAATTATATTTGATTGTAAGAAGCAATAAACACGAACATGGGTAGCGATATCATTGTCCGTAAGTTCAATTACTTACTATTACCTACATACAATAATAAGTTAATTTAAATCATTTCAAGAACATCAACAGGTGCAAATCAAGGTTTACGTTGCCATTACAAATAAAGAACGAGCACATGAAAGTAAATATAATGAAATTAATAACCCATATAGAATAGGAAGTTATTTTCAATGAAAATAATCTAGTTATTATTTTATTCTCAGGTTGAATCAAAATCAACAATTTGCAACTTAATAATTGAGATTGATTACTTTACACTCACTCGTTCATCGTGTAGGTATTGTAAAAGAAAGCTAATTATAATTATTGACAAATATTATGTAACGAAAAAAAAAGTTACGGGATTGCATTAGCCGATTATTAATTTGTCTGATAAACTGTAAATAATTCTTATAATTGCTGTATATTTTTTATTATTATTATCATACATAATAGTAAATTAAGCATATTATAAACCTAATACATTTATATTTTTATATTATTTTAAATATCTAATAAGATTTTATTTGGACAATAATTGGTAGTGAAGGAAGAGGTCCTAGAACATAAATTCACAAACTTCAGTTCTGAGGGTGCAGCTTCCCCCCCCCCCCCCCCAAAAAAAAACACATTTTTGGTTAAAAATGTCTTTTTCTGCTAATAACTGCTAGTCCGTTGGATGCCTGTATCAAAAAAATACTTATTAGAAAAAATAAACTTGGGTGATTTCCTAAAGAAAGGTATCTTGTAATTTTTTCGTATATGTCATTGGTTTCGAGTTATTCAATGTTTGTTTAAAATTTTTGGCGCACGGTCGCTAGAAAAAATTAAATTACTTACTCGAAAAACAAACAACCCGTCAAGAAAAATCAAAATGGGTTTTACAGAGGACATAAAATATTACATTTTTTGCCATTTTCATTGATTATGAATAATTTTTCTTTTTATATTTTAAGTTATTTGCTGTTATAATAAAAATAATTGATATCAATTTAATGTTGTACCTAGATGTAAGCTGAAAGTTAAAAATAAAAAATTACATTTTGAAATTTTATCAGCATATTTAAGTTAATCAAATTTTTATTTATTTCCTAAAATTAAAAAAAAAGACCAAAACAAATTGGAAAGGTAGCTTTTTTGAAATTTATAAAATTACGAATATTGTTATACGATAAGTGTGCTTGAAATTTTTTTTAGCTACATTTTCTATTTGTTTTGGTCTTTTTTTTATTGTTAAGAAATTATGATTTTGTTCATATGATTTTGTGATCAAACTGACCATTTTGATTTTTGATTCTTCATAGGTTGTTTGGTTTTCGAGTAATTTCATTTTTTCTAGAGGCTGCGCGCCAAAAATTTAAAATAGACGAAAATACGTGGGCATCAAAAGTACAAGTTTGCAATTTTTTAAATATTGAGTAACTCGAAAACTATGACTTTATATGAAAAAATTCCAAAATTTTTTTAGGAAATCATACCTTTTTTTTAATAAGTATTTTTTTGTATATCCAACGAATAACCAGTTATTATCAAAAAATACTTTTTTCACCATAGGGTGGTTTTTTTGTGGGGGGGGTGGAGCGCTGCCCAACTGATTTTTGTTGATTTATGTTCTAGATCTAAATATAACCGCTTCACTAACGATTATTGAAGGATAATCTTAGATAAGATTATTTATGAACTTTTGGTACATTTTTTACTTTACCGACTAGACTTGTAAGCCAAGAAATTTTTAATATAAAGGAAGAAGTTTGAATATTCTGTTAAAATTTGATACCCCCTCTTACAAATAAGAAAGGGCTAGTTAGATAAAAAAAAGTCGCTGCTAAATTTTAACTCTGATTTCACCTTGGTTACTTTGTTTTTGAAATATCTAACAGTTTAAAGTGACTTTAACTTTTATGTATTATGAAACCGGCACAAAAAGGTTTTTTTTTTTTATTTTACCGACGGTTACTTTGAGAAGAGTTTAAAAAGACAATAAATCTTATGAAACCAACAGGAGGTGATTACTAATTCCCCAAAAAAATGTCCAATTATTGGCGTAATTGTTCTGATAAAATTTCTGATAAGTATTCGTATCTTTTTTTTCTTTATTTTATTATCATAACAGTTTCAACTGTTAACGGTTTGTAACCTTTGAGATCTGAAATAGCAAGGTTTGTAAAGTGACTCCTCCTTTTTTTTTAGAGCTTGTTAATATCTATTTAAAACGGTGTCTAATCTTTAAAAGCTTTTTCAAAATTCAGAGAAATTCTCTAAAATGTAAGATTTTTTTATAATAAAAAGTAACGTTTTCGAAACATTTTTCTTCAAAATTTTAAATTTTATCTAATTTTATCTAAATCTCCATTTAGCTACATTAACATAGAGCCTTCAGCATAAGAGTTTTTCGTTTTACTTCGTATACAATCAGTTTTTTGTAGAACAGCAGGGTACTCATTTTATTATCTGAAGAAATTGAAATATACGAACGTATGTATAAGCATCGGATCTAATGCACTATGCATCGGATCAAAAAAGTCAATGATGAAGATGGAAGCTGTTCATCTTTATTAAAGGATACATCGAATGATACAAAATTTGACTCCACCATCATCTCATCCTCAGGTAACTTTGAAATCTTAAATGAAAACCCACTTATTTATTGCAGATTCGTATTTTACGATACTTAGGAAATTGTTCTCCCTTTCCCCCTCCATGTATGGAGCGGGGGGTAAATTTGAAATTTTAGTTAGGAACCCTTTTTGTTTATTTGATTCGAATTTAATGACAAAACATAGGTATGACTTGTCTTCAATATTTTTTTTTTTTGATGCATGATAGATATAGCGCTGAAATCGAAGAAATTAATTTATTTTTCGATTTATCTTATTACTGAAATTGAACGAAGAAGATCCATTATTCAAGACAAAAATTGCTTACAAATCCTACGTAATTTTAGTCATAAAATCTGAATCGACAATAAAAAAAACCTTCTTGCGCATCAATCGCAGAAATAGTGTATTTTTATGCGATTCAATAATAAATATTTTCTTCCTATTTTTTTTTATAATGAATATAATGAAAAAATAATCCGATTTTTTGGGGGGGAAAAGCGGAAAACCACCTACCTACCAAAAAAAAAAGAATAGTCCTCTCGTGGTTTCGAACCCGCATCAACAGTTTACTATTTAGGCAAGGGTTCGCTTGCCTAACTAACTGAGCTAAAGGTGCCTTTCAAATATGTAGCGATGATCGAGTAGGTATATGTAGTACGTCCAATACTTCATCCTACACATTTTATTTTTTAAACTAGTCATATCTTAGTTATTAAAAGACCAATTTGAATACTTTTTTCACCCGCATGTAGGTGATTTAATTGTCGTTGCGATTGCTCTTCTAATTTTCAGAACCATTCATAATTGAATGTGAAAAAAAATAAAAAAGAAATTGCGAACCATTTCATCGATTTAATAAGTGCAAGCTAATTTTGCACAAGCGAAAAACTTTTTTGTTTTTCGTTTAAAGTGCTACATTAATCGAGGAGAATTGAAGCTAAGACATCAAATTATATGTTAAAGCAAAAAAAAATGGAAAATTTCGGTTCAACTTCTTCAAAAATGGACTCATAAACGGTTATAGAATTGACACATTTTCACCCTTTTTCCTACCCACGACACTGGCTTATTAATGGAAAATATGCTAATTTTATTGCATTAACTCAAATTTCCAATAATTTTCTTCAAATCCTGTTAATTTGATTTCAAAGTTTTTTTCCCATCTTGCTCATACAGGGGTTCAAATATTAGCAAATTTTTCAAAAATTAAAATGACCGCCATTTTGAAACGGCTCGACCGATTTTGCTCAAGTACAATACCAGACCAGTTTTTATAGATATCTTACTCCCACAAAAATTTCAGCCTCCTAGATTCAAAACTGCGACCTGAAATGAGATGACAAAAACCGGATACCTGGAATTTTGAAGGGACACCCTGTAGAAGTGATGGGACTTTTGGAAAGTTTTTCAACGAAAATCCAACGTCATTCCCAAATTTTACAAGGACCCAAAATTTCGTTCACTAATCTTAAAAGATAAAGCCACAGGAGCGTTTTTAAAATCGAAATTTCGCGATTTTGGAGAAATATATAAATATATATATAAATATATAAATATATATATAAATATATATATATATATCGTGGGCAGGTGAATTTTGGAAAACCACTTTTTCGTGATCTGGGGGTCATGATCGGTGGACATTTGATGAGTTTGGGTGATTTTCGAAAAGTGATGTCGTCCTCAATAGTGTATTTTTTGTTAAAAAATACACTAATAAGCTTTTCCAAATAAAGTTTCAAATATTACCCCCCATACCGCCCCAACTTCGTAAAGGCGGTGGGGTGAAGCCAATGCCTACCTATTTTTAGTCGTAATAAGATCCGAACCAGCAATAGAAAGGTGGGTTCTCATTTAAGCAGTGACGGCTCGTGCTTCAAAAAATTGGGTCGGCCAGCCAATGGTGGAAATAAAATGTACGACGTTATATGTGTTGGGGGGGGGGGGGGGGGGTCCGGGGAAAAGGCCTCCGCGGAAAATGCGATGCAGGCGAATTTTTTTTAAGGTTCAAGGTCACGCGAATTCCCATAAGTTCAAAATTTGGTTAACCTGTTGTTTAGTCTTCCAAAACACCCCTCACATGCCCATTCCACTTTTTCCACTCGCGTCGCTCACAGCATTGCTGCATTAAGTCAGGTCTTTGGTCAGGGTTGGTTTTTTTTTCCGTTAAATGTCCCTAAAATAAAAAAAAAAAAAACACCTACCCTGACCAAGGACCTGATTTAATGCAGCAAAATCTGTGAGCGATTCGAGTGGAAAAAGTGGAATGGGCATGTGAGGGGTGTTTTGGAAGACTAAACAACAGGATTACCCAAAATTTACTTATACAGTGTGACCCATTTGTTCTTGAAACACCCTGTAAAATCTTAATTTATGGTGCGATTTTAAAGAAATTTCTTTTAAATCATAGAGCTTGATAAACTTGATATATTTTGGGAGCAAAAAGCGTCTCATTCCTACAAAATCCAAGGCTTACTAGATCAGTCTTTACTTGTAAAATCTCAAAAATTCATATTAGCGATTTAAAAAAAAAAAAAAAACTGGGCACGCCACTGGATTCACCAGCCCTCAAAACGGTACTGTACTAAATTTTATTGAAAATGTTTTCTAAAAAAATCGCTAATATGAATTTTTGAGATTTTACAAGTAAACACTGATCTAGTAGGCCTTGGATTTTGTAGGAAGGAGACGCTTTTTGCTTCCAAAATATATCAAGTTTATCAAGCTCTATGATTTAAAAGAAATTTCTTTAAAATCGCACCATAAATTAAGATTCTACAGGGTGTTTCAAGAACAAATGGGTCTCACTGTATGTAAAAATAGGAAAAATCGTCGAATAGAAAAAATAGATGACGAAGAAAGTAATAAAATAAAAATGTGCTTTTGCTTGAATCACTGAATGAATGCAATATTATGCTATGCATGTGCATATGCATTGACACCATATGGATAACACGCGCGGTACGGCTAGCCGACCCTAGCCCTGGCTACTGATGCTGGCTGGTAGGTAGGTATAAGGAAGTACAGGCACAGGCATTGAAGATTTCATTATTATTTTCCGTTCTAGGAATTTATATCTATTGAATCTCTTCCGTAAAACGGTATTTTTAGTTTATTTTTTATTCAAAAAATATTAATGAAAGTGTAGTAGGTGCGCAGTTGACTTGACAATATCGGTAGTTTGCGAATTCTAATACCTAGTTATTTTTTTTTAATTGCATAAAATAGGTAAACAAACTCGCACACTGAGATTAAATAAATAAATTAATAAATTATAATTTCAAATAATTAATTAATAAATAATAAATCTACTAAATTAATTAAATAAATCTCTAAAAAGCAATTTGGCAAGCAAGAAACACCTTTTTGGTTTCTGTTGCTACAATAAGTTGCATTTTCATAAAAAAAGATTAATAAAAATGCGTTCGACTCGCATGTTCCATCCCATTGCAGCGAGGATCGCTCAAGAGAAGAGCGCCCGATTGATACATAGATAGATTGATATACCCAAGTACGGCCAGGAGGCTCTCGGCCGACCCTGTGTGGAATACGCTACGCCGGCCGTGCACTGTTAAACTCTGCGGTTGGAAGCGACACAGTTTGTGTGCCGTAGGTCTTCGATTAACCAGCATTCTCGCGCCCAGCATCGGCCAGCCGACCCTACAATTTTCAACTTATGGATCACTCAATATTCACTATAGCTCTACACTTTTGCTTTTTGTTTTGCTTAGATTTTTAGGCAAGAAAAAACATTATAAATGGTATTATTGCAAAGCTATCAGAAATTAAAATCAAGTTTATTTTATTATTTTTAAAAAAATAATGTTATTTACTGGTGCAGTGGTTTGGGTCGGCCGGGCCGACCTTGCCGTCCCTGACGAGCCGTCACTGGTCTCAAGTAGCTACACGTTCCCT